>JAULBS010099342.1:0-16321 GCA_032355785.1 Symmetromphalus regularis | reverse complement strand
GGATGTTAGGTAATTATTTGTATAATGTATTTTTATGGTACATGGTTATTATTTTATAAATATATTTATCATAACTTGCAAAGATTTATTTATTAAAGCAAAAACAATGAACGAGATATATTACAGGAAATGACATAGATGTTGGGAATGTGATTACCTCACTTTGTAATGATGTTGTCTGCCATGGATGTTGCCATAATATAATCGAGTTTTACACTATGTTGAATGGGTAATATTTTAAATTATTATTGAACAAATGAAAAAAATTGGAACATAGGACATTTTTGTTATTTCCAAAACTCTAACCCTTTTTCACCTAGATTCACGCAAACTAAAGTAATCGAAAATAATCCATGTTCCAAGTAGCGTAAACAGATTAGTTATGTAAAAAAACAAATTATATCGGGCTGACTGCTAAAAATAAAGGTCTTGGACATGTCATTTTGAGAGCAGCCTATCTAAAATAAAATCTGTGAATTAAAAGTGTTCCGATTTTACAACACTTCACATTAAAATTCATTTTCCCCAAATGTACCATTTTGGACATGACCGTTTTTTGCAGTTAGCCCTTGACATATTGTTATTGGTAAAAGTAATAGAATCAGATTTGTTTAAACCAAGTGAGAAAAAAACTTATCATCACCCCACCTGAGAGGTCAGGAACCTCAAGAATCAAGTTCTCCAGATTTTAGTTGAGCCACAAAATGTTTCTAGTCAAGAAAAGGTATCTATGGGACATAATTTTAGTCATTTGGTGTTTTCTTGTCATGATGGTACCAATCTTTGTGCCACCACGCTCAAAGTCTGCAGTTTTTAGGATGTTTTGTCTGCAGTTACTACAGCAAACCTTGAGATATTCTGAATTTGCAATAATTGTACCATTATCAATCCCTTTTGATGAACTCATAAGCTATTTCCCTATCTAGCCAGTGTTAGATCTGTCTTTTCTGTAGAAGTGCACATAAAACCACTTGCTGTTTATTGAAAAGAATAGTCTATATGGAGGCACTAGGAGTCTTTGAAAACACTAGTCAATTCCACATACATGATGGCAATTAAAATATCTGGTGTTATGAAACAAATATTACTTACATTTTTTGGCATTTGATCCCATTTTTTTAAGCTTCCTTCACCAAGTCTAGTCAAGTAGCCACCATCTTTAAAAATGTACGGTACAGAAAATTAACGCCATAATTTTCAATGTAAATTTTATTTATATTACATATCGAAAACAATATAACATTACATGTATATGCATTAAGAATTTTGTATAAATATACATACTCTTTTCATATGTACACATAACAACATACTGTTAACAGTAACGATAACGATTCATCATGATATGATGTGCCCAGGACTACCATAACCCCCTGTATACAGGCCCGAAGAAATGACTGAGAGTGGGGGCACTGACGGATCGGGTACAAGCAGATTTTGGTTCCAATGGCAAACATTAATGAGTTAAAAAAAAAAAATGCTCCCCCCTGTTTGATGGATCGGGTACAAACAGATTTACGGCCATGGTATACATACTTACTAACTCAAAACTACTTGCTGAAGTTAAGCCTCTTGTATTACTAACTTTAGTATTACAGGAGGATCTGGTGACCCTAAAAATCATGATTTTTTCCCATTTTTATTTTATTTTTTTATCTTCTGATACTGCATAATCTATATTTTTTATTCCAAAACTTAAATATACTTTTAAAAAAATCTATATCGTAATAAAACTGAATGGTTGTTTTCCATATAACATTCTCTGAAGCGTAGCCAGAGAGGGAAAAATACTTAGGCAAACCCAGATGCTGGGAGCTTGAATGGATAATATCAGTATCATGGGAGAAAAAAATAAAACAAATCTGCAGAAATTTCAGTTGAGGCAAGCGCCTCGTCTGTCTCATGCTGGCTTTTCTAGAGATTCTTTCAATCATATATATAGTAGTTTGTTATTAATAATAAACTTTCTTTATAAAGAACCAAATAATCCAAGTGCTTGATGATATATTGGTCTTAATGGTAATCTATTATTAATCTACTGTAGTGGTTAATATGGATATTTCCTAACAACTATGCTTTAATTTAGGTATTTCCTACTGTAATGCTAGAATGCTTCCACACATGAACATATTATCGCCAATAATAAATTATAATAGAAGCTAAGTATATTAACCATCATTCTGTTAGAAGGGTTTGAATTCAATACAAAAATATCTGACAGAAAAAAACTGAGACAATTAGCTCAAATTATAAATAGGCCTTATTAGTCAAAAGAATTAGAACACCAACAAAAGTAACAATGCATTCAATACACAATCAACTTTACATTGGCAAATAATTCAGTTGTATAATCAGCTAAAAATATATATGTGAAATAATAATTAACAAAATTAAACTAAAAACTAAATAAATTATTTAATTGGCTAATGTACTATTTTATCATCTTACCACCCCAAATAAAGGTGAACTGTAGTGTACAAAGTTAATGTTAAAGAACCAAATACAAAAAGGTATCATCTGCATTGAAAAATTATTTCTGCAATTTATCCTTTTATACATGTCAGTTTTATGATATACATTTCAGAAAAATACATTTAAGAGTAATTATTTTTTTTTTTTACTAAAGAAGCATTCAAAATTATCAAAAGACCTCGCTGGTAGTCTTCCTGGGGAACACAAAGCTAATAAAATGACATTGTTTGGACCCAGTGATGAGAGTTCGATGTGAAACCTGTAAACTTATAGACATAATGAATGAACAATTTCAACAATATAAACAAAATAAATTTCCATAAGATATAATTTCAATATGACTAAAACGAAACCGGTTGCAACATGATACAAAAACAGCCAATAAACTTTTAAATGCCCTGAAACAGGCTTAAGTTCAGGACCAAATAGCAGATTCTCACTAGATTGGCTTTTGTGTTCCATGTTATTAAATCTATCAGAACATCTGGAACTAGTGAAATCACTATGTAGCACCTGCGAAAGCTAGCATGTCCTGAACACAAGGGTGATAAAATGAATGATGTGATGGAGAAATATTATCTACCACATCTGTCAGAAAACGAACATCACATCTTTGCATTATCTTGGTCAATTAATTACGAAATGATGTTTGTACAAAATGGCTAACAAAAATACAAATGCTACTATCTACATGACATATGGCACTGGAAATAATGTTAAATACATTTAAATCTCCATGGAAAATCCTGCACACCAACGAGATTAGGACATGACTGGCTAAAGATGTCTTACATGTCCGCAACGAATTTAGCATCAGTAAGTGATGCAAAGCCATTTGGTTTCCTCTGTCCCATATCATCCCACCTTTGTTCGTGAAAGGGTAGCCAAATCGTGGATATTCATGTCCATTAGGATTGCACAGCTTTACATGTTTGCACAGATGCAAGGTTGCAATCCTACCAATTCAAGCTAACTCTTTGTTTTTAAAAATAGGCAGTGTCTCGAATACATCTCTTAGATGTGCAAGATTTTTCAGTCTAATAGCAGCATTTTCTGTATGCTAAAATAATGTCAAGTATTAACATATAAATAAACGTGTACACCTCAACAAGAGGAATTTCAATAACTTACATATATACCAGTGTTCTAACAATCTTCTTTAGGCAAATACTGCTCAAATCTAAATATAACGGCCACCTTGTATGACAAGTCTCTTACAAATACAAATTTCAATTTCACATCTGGGTAAAAGAAAACGTTCAACAAGTATTTATAAAATGATCTAACATTATTTGGGAAAGGATCTAGATCAAATGGTAGAGTGTGGACTCACTGCCCACAACTGGTATATCCAAGATTGTGTTGTCCTATCTGTTGGAAAGTAGGTATATACAATACCTTGCTGCTAATGGGGAAAATGTTTCTCTCATGACTATAAGACAAAATTATCAAAAGGTTTATGTCCATAAGCAGATGATTAATAAATTAATATGTACTTGTGATTTCATTAAAAGAAACACAACCAAAATTAAAAAAAATAAAATTTAAATATGAAAATAATCCAATTATAAAAAGAAAGGTTAGGAAAGTTTACAGCTACACCTCAGTTAACACCATGACATCTTGTACTTCCACTTTCCCACTGACAGGATTAGCCTTATATACATTGCTTAGGTTAGGGGTTAAATCCAACAGGTATACTGAGGTCAATAAAGTTTTGTTTTATTTAACGACGCCTCTAGAGCACATGATTTCTACATGTCTTTAGAAGAAACCCACTGCTGCTACTCCTTCCGATAAGCAGCAAGGGATCTTTTATATACACCGTCCCACAGACAGAATAGCACATACCATGGCCTTTGATAAACCAGTTGTGGACCACTGGTTGGAACGGAAAATAGCCCAAAACTGAGGTCAATAAGTATGCTAGATCCAATCCACTTCTATTAAAGTTGTATTGTAGAATATCCAATAATTTAACATATTTCTGTAATAAAACACACCATATCCTTAAAATATTAATATACTTCTGCCATTAAGTGATTTTATAACCTTTTTTGTTTTTATGAGGTATGCCACTTTTGATTTGGATTATATAAAAAAAATGCTGCAACAGCCATTTTGGAATTTGACAACATCATGCAAAAAGTGTAGGCCTTTAATGTATACATTATAAATTGTAGAAGCATCACAAGGGGTAAATGACTTTTTATGTACCCTTCAGGAGTTCTTTTACCCCGAGCCGATGCATAAAAAACCATTTACCAAGTAATGCAAGAGAATAATGGTTAACAATTTATTAACGAATCCATACAACGCGGATGCTAACGAAGTCTCTAAACAGCGACAACATATAATTCCTTCAATAAAACAATTTTTAACTGCAAATGTTTGTAACACAAAATTGTCTGAAACATATGTCAATTAAAACCCAAGTTTTTAAAACCAAAAATTGAATATAGTAAATAATAATAAACAACAAGGATATCCACACTCGGAACTGCCAATCACTGGTTTCGCCGATATGTTAGGACGTATCATTTAAATTGTTGAAGATTATAGACAGTGTATAAGAAAAATTGGCTCTACCCACTGGAGTATAAAGGTTTTGTCCAATGGCAAACAACCAATGGGATTAAAGAATTTTATATGGAGGCAAGATAAAACAATTTACACCATCATCATAGAAGTGGTCATTACCACAAAAAGATGTACGTTATGATTCTGTGTTAAAAGTGGTCATTGCTAATGTTTTGCTGGGTGGTTTTCTTTTGTGTTGTAAAATTGTTAAATTCAAAATGGCAAAATTGGCAGTCCTCATAAAAGCATTGATAAAAGAAGTTACGAGAACACTTGCTAGCAGAAACAACTTATTTTTTCAAGATTTGTCAGGTTTATCACTAAAAGATGTTTAATCGTTGGACTGTCTATCATATACCTTTAAGTTGAAACAAAATGAAAAAAGACAACATGCTTAACTATTTTGTGCATGATTTTATGGGTGACACTTATGGACAAGTTGCATAATGTAGCTTAACCAATCACAAACTTATTTATAGATTTCATCACCATCACCAAATATGGAATAAATATGTACAAAGATGAGTACAAAACAATGTGGAATGTTTCATTTTTGATTCACAGCACTAGTTGACTGAAGTAAGAGACATTACATCTGTTTTAAAATTATATCAGGGTCATTACAGTGGGGGACATAGGGGGCACGTGCCCCCACCCTCAATAATCTGTGGCATCCTTTTTTTGTGACAACAGCGCCCTAAAGTTTGCATGTTTTACATTTATTGTAGGCACCTTTCAAATAACTAATGGTGCCAATATTCAGTCTCCTCCCCCCCCCTCCCCAAATATTTAAACGGCTGCACTGGCCCTGAATATAGGCTATCCCATAATTGAACATCATTAAGTAATAAAACACAAACATGACCACATCCTTTAAAAATTAATATGCACGTGTTATCAACAGTTCTCAAACATTGTGCGTAAGTTACGAATTCTGCCACTGTAGCTATTTTGAATTTCAAACTTATTACAAAAAAAATAATAATAATAATTCTGACATAATAACACTTAAAATCATGACAGGTTTAAACACAAAATCATGTAATATCCCACTTTAAAAAAAAAAAAAAAAAAAAAATGGCTATTCTTCTAATCCTATTCAACAGCTAGTGGCAGTCCTCTGAAAGCAAAGTGAAGTTTGTTTTATTTAACAACGCCTCTAGAGCACATTGATTTTTGTCTTATCATCGGCTATTTGACATCAATCATATGGTCATTCGGAAATATTTTTTTTAGAGGAATCCCGCTGTGGCCACATAGGCTACTCTTTCCGATAAGCAGCAAGGGGTCTTTTATATGCACTGAAACACAGACAGGACAGCATATACCACGGCCTTTGGTGAACCAGTTGTAGACCACTGGTTGGAAAAGAAAACAGCCAAAACTGCAAATGGGTCCACTGAGAAGGATCGATCCGATGACCAATCAGTTCACAGGTGGACACACTACCGTTTGAGCGACATCCCGCTCCCTCCTCAAAAAGCATACAAAAACATTGAGAACAATTGATTGAAGCAGCATATTAATGTTTTAAAATGGTGTGGTCGTATTGGTGTAATCTATTACAAAAAGTTGTTAAATTACTAGACACCAGATATTGTAACTTTTAAGAATTGTAAATAAAATAATTTTGAATGTCAAGAGCTGACTGCAAAAAACAGTTATGTCCAAAATAGTACTTTCTAGAAAAATGAATTTTAAAGTTAAAAGTGTCATGTAAAATTCGAATGCTTTTATAATTCACAGATTTTTTTTTTTATATATAGGCTGCTCTCAGTATGCAAAATGACATGTCCAAGACAGGCCTGAAATAATTATTTCTGTTCAGCTTGTGACTATGTCCAGAATCGGTCAATTTATGCTGGACATTAAAGACAATGTTCCTAACATACAATTTAATATACTCAATTTAAACAAAATACTCAGTTTAGTATTTATGGTATATGCTTTTTATTATTTAATTCTTCATAATTTATTTGACAGACGCAATGTGCATGAAGCCGACTTTATACAGAAATGTTGTTTTTACTAAAAGTTAAAATATGAATGTCAGATAAACTGAACGACACAATTAACTTTGTGACTGTCAAATCTTCTAAAATGACAAATTTGTACTGGTCAATGTTCAAGATCAGCCACTTATTTCCAAGCTTGCGTGACATTTGATTCTGTACTGATTCTAAGTGGACTAAAATCAACTTAACTATTTTTTGAGGTCAGCCTTCGACCTGGTGTAGGAGGAAAGTGTTATCTTGGCAGTAGTACATGTAACATTATCACAGAGATTTCCTCCAGTTTCAAATCGACATAAAATAAACAATTTAATAAAACGGTCCCTCAATATAAATACTACTACTACAAACATATTTATCATTTGCAAGAGATTCAGTACAAAAAGTATGCAACGTGAACAAAACATTCAAAAACAAATTTTCTTTCCAAACATTTCTGTGCGTAGTTATGTACATTTGTTTTTATAATTTATTATTTAGTTCCCTTTAACAAGTGAAATGTAGCTTCTTTAATATTCACTATCTAATTATGTACATTTAGTGTAATTACTTTTAACAAAAGGTGTAGATCTGTTTAAATTTAAAATGATTCAAAACAAAATATACTGTATATTCCCTAATTAACACATCCGGTGCATCACATTTTGCAAATTTGGAGTTTATTGAGTTCACTATAGTTTGAAATCATGTTTTTACTGTTAAATATTTTGTGCAATATATATTACTAGTGTGGGCATTCATTACATACTTTGGATACCATGGCAAATCATGGATATATGCTGGGATAAGTCATTTTTATTTAGCAAAATGGCATGGGTAGATGTTAAATAGGGAATATACAGTATCTTAATCTTCAAATTATCTCAAGGTTACGACATATTATATACATGTAAATAAAGATTAAAAATAACTGACAATCAGGCTCTCTGGACATAGACTGATCCATATATAATCTAATTCATCTGATAATTATGTAATGAAGTGAAATTCTCACAAATTGAAATTTCATCAGCTTCGCAGGATTTCCTGTGTAAAAATAGCTTGCTGCATGATAAAGTAAACAGAATGTTTTCAAAATAAGGTGAATGCCAACTAGGCAAAGAATTACAGAATAATAAATGTATCCTAAATGTTAAGACAAATATGTGACTAAACAATTGTTTAAATATATCCAAAAACAGAACTGTTTTAAGGGTCATCTTTTTTTTCATCATTTTCATGAGCGTACAAAACATACTTTTTCCAGACTCCCTCCCTCCCACTCAAAGGTGTACAAACTGAAAAGGATTTCTTATTATTATTTCGCTGCTAGTATTATCATCATTTTTTATTATTTTGAAAAGCGTACATGTCCCTTTAACTTCCTCCCCAACACCCCAAAGTATGTTTTATACGCTCATGAAAATGATGAAAAAACAGATGACCCGTTAATGTATATATACAATCATGTAATTACTTCTTATTAGAAAAAAAAGACTAAAATACATAAAATCTTTTTTTGTATGTGTAAACAAAATATAATACATTTTTTTAAATTAAAAGATGATCTAAAGGTAACAGGCAGATGAGAAACAACTCGGCATAACATTTTATTTGCAGTTGTCCTTTCAGCTTGCGCGCTTTCCATTAATTTGATTTACCGTGCATTTCTGCGTTC
This sequence comes from Symmetromphalus regularis, assembly GCA_032355785.1. Classification (NCBI taxonomy): domain Eukaryota; kingdom Metazoa; phylum Mollusca; class Gastropoda; order Neomphalida; family Neomphalidae; genus Symmetromphalus; species Symmetromphalus regularis. The sequence continues at coordinate 7,600 of JAULBS010099342.1, read as the reverse complement.
AAGTTTAATAATATGGTTCGTATACATAGTACCGTTTCCATATACACGTTTCCTCAGGCGGGCATTCAGAGTGCTGAAAAAAAGTTGAGCGATTTTTCTGAGCATGTTTTGTTTTCAGCACGCATTTTCCCTTACAAATACATATCTATTCTGGATAACTGGTGCAACAAAACTCATTACATACTCCAGCTTCTCAGGAGACATTCTGAAGTATTCATGGTGTTTTTCAGAATTAATGTACAACTCTTTGACAAGATGGTAAGATATCCCATGTTCTGGTCTTTTTTGTAAAATTTCGAACACCCAGTACACATGACATCAGTGCTACTGTATCACCATTTATTGGTACTGTATCACATGAATGCGTCATGCATTGTTTCTGTATAAATAGAACAGCAGGCCAAATTCTGAAACGGAAGACATGACTACATTCTGTATAGGAATCCCCTTGCAAAAACGCAGAAATGGAAACGCACATTTCCCCGCGTGGTAACGCAAGGCGGAAATGCGCGCTAAATAACGTCAATGGAAAGCGGGCCTTATCTATGATATAAAATATGTAATACAGTGTTTTACTAAAATACACGTGGCCGAAATTATCTGTATAAAAATAAAATATAACAACTATTAATGGTCCAAAATTATGCAGCAATGCTAAATAGATCAAGTCTTTTCTAAAGATAGGCATACACAAAAATAAATGTAGAGACAGTATTGCAGGGTTCATACACCTGTCTGGAGTCAAAATTCAACGACTTTTCAAGCACTAACATTGGCATAGCTTGGGTCTTTTTTCTAGTGAGGCAATGCTAGATATTTCTCATATTTTAATCAACTTTTATAATATTAATCACATTAATTTTTTTTCTGCAAATAAATCTAGTGAGACTCAATGGAAGCTATGCCACTGACTAATATTAGGAAATTCAAGGACGTTACTTGTCAAAACAATTAAAAATGATGGTGGAGCCTACAAGTCTCGCGACTTCCTTGATCTCACGAGAGTGCCATTTTTAACCATGACACAAGGTGTCTTCGTAAATTTTATTTTTAGTAATTTTTTTACAACTATTTTGACAAAATTTAAGGATCTTCCAGCACTTTCCATTAAATTTAATCAAATTCTAATACTTTCAAGGCCTTTCAAAAAGTCTTTAAAAATTCAAGTGTTTTCAAGTGTTTATGAACCCTGGTATTGAGACTAAAAGACTAAAACAAAGCGATATAATAAAACTAATCAGTCTAGACTGAACAAGAATAAGATGCTAAATCATTTATAATGAATTAACAATGAATAATGAAATAGCTGTTACATTTTGAAAAACTATCACATTACTTTCATATTCTCAAATCTGGATGACAAACCAAGATTAATTCTGCTAGAGTTACAAGGCAATTTGGGACTTTAAATTGGTTCAGTAAGAATTTCAATTTGGATAAAAACTATTGTTAACCAAATAGGAACAATAAAAACAATATAGTTTGGCAAAAGATTTCCTTCTTATCCAAACAGGGACTAAAAATAAATTTAGTTTAGACAGCTTTTCTTGTTAACCAATTGGGACTAAAAATTATTTTAGTTTGGACATTTTTTTTTAATTTGTTAACCAAATGAGGACTATAAAATCAATTCAATTTAGATTGAAGTCAGTTCAAAAAGTACTTTATTTTGGGTATACATAATAAAAAGGTGCCACTGAATTAACCTTTTGTTGCTTAACGTACCCAAAATAATTCTCAACAAATATTTTACTTCACTTTTTTGTGACTTACATTGTAAAAATCCTGTATCAAAATATTTTCAGCTTAAAATACAAAAGATACAAAGTAACAAATTGATAATGACATAAAGAAAATAATTTTACATCCTAACGGTACAACTGAATACAGCAACAAACTATCAACTTATTTGTGAACACAGGAACAAGATTCAGGGTAGCTACGTTTCTCAAACTATGTACGCTACAGACAACAACTCCAGATATTAGTTTAAAGAACTGACTAAATAACTTCTAAATAGCTTTTTTGTCCATGGTGTTTCTGTAAAATTAATTTAGAAGACTCAACATTATACTGATCAGGGGTGGCACAGTGTAAAAAATAGTGGTACGGTTCAAGATTGCTAAAGGCAACCAAGCCAAGCCTCTGAAGAATGCATTAAACATAATTTACACTCATAATTTACACTCATAAATATTATCTGTTGTAGCAAGAAAGAAAGATGTACTTACTTTCTATTTGGGTTATGTCCTATGTGTAGATTTTTTTTAATAATTGAAGAAAGTGGTACAGCCAAGCCAGACCTCTTCAAAAAGTGGTATGGCCATGGCCGTACCATCTGTGTCGCCCCTGCTAATGTAGAGTATTAATATAAAGAAACAAATGATTCACTTTAGTTTGGGTGTATAATAATGCAGACGTTTGGTTTTTCATGTAGCCGGAGAGGTTGATCCAGTTGTGATCATCAGACAGTGTGTAGGGTGGTATAAGCAGTGTCAGAGTCAAATGTGTAAAGCTTCAACAAGATACCAGCTAAAATTAATTTATATTACTCCCACATTAAAATAATAGAAATACAAGAACAAATATTAAGGCACCAAATGTAACACCTAACAGCAGTTTGTTATCAAAAGTAAAAAATATAAATGTCACAATCAGAATCTTGTAATCGTCAGGTTTCTGTATTATTTAATAATAAATCTTTGCTACCATCTTTGTGATAGGAAACAAGTCAATGCAATTATATGTTCTTGAGAACATTTAATGTCAATTTATAATTATTATCAAAATTTATTGAGCAATTCGGAAGACCCAGTCGGTCAGAAAACTGATGCAACTGTATAACAATCGCCAACCACTTTTAATGTTTAAAAACATGATTCAAATAGTTTCTGGCATCAAAAGAAAATCTCACAATTTTTTTTATATAAGTTCATCTTTGCATGACATGGTGGGACCCAGTCATTAGGAAAACTGATCCAACTGTATAACAATCGCCAACCACTTTTAATGTTTAAAAACATGATTCGAACTGAATAGTTTCTGGCATTAAAAAAATAAATCTCACAATTTTGTATATAAGTTAATTTTTGCATTAAATGGAGGTATTTTTACCTGTCAAAATAAGCATATAGTAATTTTATTATAATTATGAGCAGGTAACTTCAAACATATTCTAACTATATTTATAACATGGGTGAAATAAATGGCATTGCATCATTTTTTCGTAATCATCAATCATCATCTGCAAATTATATCTTTGCTTGTTTGCTAATAAATGATCCGGGCAGCAAATGTTCCCGATAAAATCTAAAAACAAATTTCCTGTCCCGTACAATTTTAGCTAAAAGATTTCAAATTTTCTTTCTTCCATCATTTCATACAACAAAATTCACTTATGCTTAGCACAAATTGAAACACAATCACCCGAAAAACTGCAGACATTCTATAAAAATAAGTTGAAACTCATATTACTTATTGTATCACATCGTAAAGAATGTTTCAACTATCACAAACATTGCACTGAAGAAGATGTCTCTAAAACAAGGTGTCTGGTTTCCGCTCATCCTGGCTGAACGTCGTAATACTGTTGGAAAGATCGCTCGTGCATGCAGCACTGTACGGCGTCATACACGTGTATCAGCAGATGCGGGAAACGAGATGTGAAGTAAACAACAAACTGGTCAGGAACGCTGCCTAAAGAATCCTTTACTTCTTGTGGTAGTTCACGATAGTGGTGTTTCTGTCAGATATTTTAAAAAATTTTTTAAACAAAAAGTCTTTGACATAAAACCATCCACTTCTATAAAAGCAACAACAAAAAATTAAAAGATTATTTTGATAAAACTTGACGTTTCATCTGTATAAAAAAGATATTTTCAAGAATTATTTAAAAAATATTTAATCATCAAAATTTGCTTTATTTAAGAACAATATCTTTTTACTATCTTTATTGCAATATTAATAAAAGATTACATGGTGACTACTTTCTGTAATAGTTACTAGTGACAGACCTGTTTACTATTATGATTTTGGCATAAAATGAACGATATTCAAGTCTTTTTTACAACTGTACCCAGGCTTAGTCAAAATTACAGTATTTATTTTTTTTTGGGGGGGGGAGGTATTTTTTTTTATGATATAGGCCTAGTTTTCTGTCTTAACACCGCTCAGATGAGGGTATTTCTGGTTGACATTATTTCTGGCGGGAAGTCGAAAATGGCAGAGAAGTGGAAATTTACTCTCTCTTTTTGCTGATTTTGCTATTTTTTTTTATTGTGCTTTCACTATTTTTCATCTTATGGGGTAAACAGGTGTGTAGTGATCAAGCTAATAGTGTGAAACAAACGTGTAATAAGGCAAGACACTTTCTGAGTATCTAACCAACACTGAACCAAAAACAAGCTTATATTTAGACACATCAATTAAAACAAATGGTGGTACCAATTGTTCTATAATCAATAATACAAAGATCTGGTAAAATCATGTAACTATCAATAAAATGAATTAATTTAAAATATTTCTTTGTAAAAAGAAAACTTCATAGCAAAGTCTACCTTGTTTCTCATAGCTCGGAGCAAATCTCTCACAGAATTACCCTTGTAGGAGCGAAACTTTCTTAAATCTGAAATTGTAAAGCAGCAGTTTATTATACACATCTTAAACGCATAGTCCCACGGAGCCTTGACCTAATTAATTTCTAAACAAAGAATTATTTTTAAATATAAACATTTGATTTGTCCATAGAAATACTTCATTCAACTACTTACAAAACTACCACATCTCGCTTATTATCAATATTTTAAAAATAATAATGAATTATGCTCACGGACAAATAAATGGGAAAAACAATAACGTATTTTTCCCCCCGTTGAACATCTGACATATATATTTCGAGTCATGTGACAGATATTCCACCATTAGCCGTTATTTTAAATCTTCTGAATATTTTTGAAGCTGCAAAATTATTTCATACTAATATATTTCACCCCATGAGTTCTGATCTTGAAATTTTATATGTGAAAAAGTCGATCGCCTCGACATGGAATTCATTATACCACAGTTCAGTTAAAATATATTGAGTGATATGAAAATGAGTTATAGTATAACAAATGCATGTAAGTTTCATTCGTAATCAATATTTAGACCACAAAGCCCCTTAAATTCTGTGGGACTATGCCTTTAAAATACTAAATTGAGTCCTCTCTCAAAATGTGTCATATATAACTTTTGTGAACTCATTAAATAAACAGTGGTTGTGAGATGCCACACCAAAAGTGTTGACAATATAAGTTGTGGTCAAATATATGTAAAATATTTAACGACGTCTCTAGAGCACACTGATTTTCATCTTATCATCGGCTATTGGAGGTCAATCATATGGACATTATGACCTAGGTATTTAGAGGAAACCTGCTGCCACCACAGGCTACTCTTTCCAATAAGCAGCTAGGGGTCTTTTATATGCACCATCCCACAGACAGGACAGCACATGCCACTCCTTTTGATGAACCAATTGCAGACCATTGGTTATGTGTAAAATAAATGCAGAAAAGAACATGAAAAATATTTTTGGGACTTAAGTATATATTACTGGTCTTTTGCACTGACTTATTTCCATGAAAATTAAACATGTTAAACACAGTAAATATTTTCAAATAGATTTGAAGATAAACTCGCACCATTCTGAAGCTGTTCACAGATATTTTTTCTCCAGTCAAACTTTACAATTCGATATCCGAGGTGCTCTAGACTCTGAACAATCTCGCTGTCTTCCTTCTCCTTCTCAATGCGGTCACTAACATCCTAAAAATTTAACAATATTCAGTAAATTGCACAATGCAGTCAAGTCCAATTAATTGCATTCCTTATAATAGCATATTCCTGTCATATTCTGCTGCACAGAACCGTTTGTAAAAAAAAAAGCAAATTTTGTTTTATTTAACGACGCTTCCAGATGATTTCTAAAATATTTACAATAATCAATTAAACCTTAATTTATCTTACATTCACTATTTTGCTTTAGTACGCACTTTTCACAGAGTTCAAACTTCATGCCGAAAATGTGAATGATCATATAGCTTGCCAGGCAACAATGCATCTTTAAGTTTTTTTTCATTTTACGTGAATGCAAACCCCAACATAATATTACGCACCTGAAAGAAGAGAAGTTGTCTCTCTTTACTCCAGAAAAATGGATGTTTAAGAACAGCTCGTGAAGTTGGTCGTTGTTCGGGTTCAAATGCTATCATTTTCTTAATCAAAGATTGTGATACTACAGCTGAAAAAAGAAAATACTAACAGATTTATGTACATTTTAAAACTCATACCAACAATTATTAATCAACTAGTCAACCTCTGTAAATCTAAAATAACCAATCAACTGATTAATAAAAATGTTATTAAATGTGCATTTTTACACTGGCCTTATTATGGTCATATTGGCCCTGCTATGATAACAGAGTGCCAATACTAATACCCTCCAAGATATAACAAGGCCAATATGAAAACACTCATTTAATAACATAATATTACAAACATTATTATCTTCTTGAGATACCACAGCTGTAAACTGAAAATATCAACAGTTATGAAGTATATTGTATCAATGTAATACTTAGCCAAGTCGTCTTAGCGCAAATATACCAAAGTATACGGGGTGGTCTATAATGGCGTCAATCCTGGTGTGGGTGGGGGACATGTGGATGTTCTGTCCCTCCCCCACTTCTGGGACAGGGTGGGATGTTCACCGTTGGAGGAGAGGATGAAAGATAAGTGAGGGAAAGTAAGGGTTAAAGGGAGGAAAGAAATATTTACCGTTTGTATCTAGATGGTGAAGTGAGAACTCGCCACCGAGAATGTTTGCCTGTCTCTTCAGTGAATCTCCAAACGGGTGTTTGCCGTGTGTTATTACATAGTAAATAACACAGCCGGCGGAAAATATATCAACTGCACATGTCTGAAACATAGAATCATGATTAGAATTAGAAAGTTAATCTTAGTGTAAACAACCAATTCAGATTACACTGGCAAGTTTATAACAATAAAAACCTTTTTATTTTTTATCACTGGCTTTAAGGATCTGCTGATTTAAAAAAAGCCTTTAAATAAAAAATAAAATTGTTTTTGATTTTGGAGGGTTTTTTAAAATTATTATTCCATCATTATTATATATTTTTTTAATCGAAACCCAGTATATACAAAAAAAGAAGAAAAAAAAGGTTTCTTTGTCAACAACAAATATTTATGGCAATTTTATTTTTACTGACCAACTATTAAGAAAAAATTAAATATGCAAATCAATAAAAAAAATCTATTTGACACTGATCATCAGTGGTCCAGCAGTAGGACATCAGACTCTCAAAAGGAAGACAGTGGTTCAAAACCCATCAGAGGCTGACTCATACTTTACTACATGTCACAATTTCAAGCTGTTTGACATCCAACAGCCAATGATGAAAAGATCAATGTATTTTAGAGATGTAGCTCAAACGGTAGCGTGTCTACCTGTGAAACGGTTGGTAGTCGGATCGATCCTTCTCAGTCGACCCATTTGCAGTTTGGGCTATTTTCCGTTCCAACCAGTGGTCCACAACTGGTT
>JAULBS010099331.1:4784-16321 GCA_032355785.1 Symmetromphalus regularis | reverse complement strand
TCTCTCTCTCTCTCTCTCTCTCTCTCTCTCTCTCTCTCTCTCTCTCTCTCTCTCTCTCTCTCTCTCTCTCTCTAACGCTAGCTCTAGAGATTCAGTCCTAGTAATATTTTTGATTCAGAATTATTGTGGGTAGACCTTCCCAGCCACACCCACCCCCCACCCCTCCTGTTTCGCTGTGCCTGGTATGTTATGTGTGCTACCTTTTCGATGAACGGGCCATGTACCATGGATACGAATCAGGAATGGACACACTTTTTAAGGAAAGGGGATGGCATAAATATCCGTTTCTGTTCATTTCCTTTGTTTTTAAAACGATGTGAAAAATAGTTTCTTAGAAAAACAATGGGGGGGGGTTAAACCCCTAACACACACACACCCAAGCCTCGGATGTCCGCTAGGCCTAGTGTCGGACATAGATTCGACAACAACATATTTGGTTTATAATTTAGATTGAGTGTTTCTGGTTCTTGTTTCTTGATGTACAAGAACAATGAATAAGATCTATTTGTGTCCGTATCCGTTTCGCTGTATTCCTTTCATCATTACGGTATAAATTGCCTGACTTCTCTGCGCAGTGCACTACTGAGATTACGTGAAATTTCCAAATGATGTATTAGAGAGTTTTGCACATTTGTTTCCCTAAAAATGATAGACGGATCTGGCGTTTGGTAACTGATTTAGTCACTCAATTCGGTTTTCAAACTGCAAGTGATTATGATCTCTTTGAGACAATGCTTGGTCGTTTTCTTAGCTGTTTTTGTTAATGCAAGTATGATTGCATCAGAGAAGGAAATATATATCTTAGGTTTCTTCCCCATGAGCAGGGATGCGCCGTGGCAAGGGGGGTTAGGTATACAACCAGCTGTTGAAATGACCATTGAACATGTCAACAGAGACCCCAACATTCTTCCTGGATATCAGCTCAAAATGATATGGAATGATTCAAAGGTAAGAAATTGTGGATACTATATTTAGTAGATATGCCTAAACATATTCTGATATTATTAAAGATGATGGTTATCGCGGATATGAAGACCTCAAAAATGAAATCAGAGTATGTTTACCTCCATTCTGCCATTGCTATAAAACGACTTTATACTTGGAACCGTTTCAATAAGTGGAGCAAATAGGAGTGAACAGGCGAGACACCATTATTAATGTTTTCTTGAAATTCCTTTTAAGTAACAATTTTCAAATACAGATCATTTAAGTGTTTAACAGATGTAAACAAACATGTTAGAAAGTAGAATTAATATAAAGTGGCTCATTATAGATTGTTTGGAGCATCATTTTACAAAATAGCAGAATCTTGAGAATGGTCACGTCATGTTTGTTTGTAAACACCAATTCAAATTTCTACACGGCCTAATTACATTTAAAGGTTGATAATGCTGGTTTATAACCCGGTTTTTAAAGTAGACAACCAATCAGAATCCAGTATTTTCCATGACTGGAAAATACTGGATTCTGATTGGTTGTCTACTATAGAATTTGTATTGATTGAAAACTTATTGGATAAATATACCAAAGTATCCAACTTCATAGCTTGCTTGATACATACACGATTGCGGGAGGTAGCTTAAGAGGTACAGCCTTCGCCTGAGGAACGATGGGTTGTTGCATCGATTCCCTTCAGTGGACTCATTTAGGCAATATCTCATTCCATCTGTTGGTTTGTAGTTGATGTAAAGCTGTATGTGATGTCCCATCTGCGTGAAATTGCTTATAAAAATATCTTGTTGCTAATCGGAGAGATTTTCCTATGTAGCGGTTTAGGGTTTCATCAGTAGACTATGAGTAGCAAATAACATGTTTGACACTCAGTAATTAGTGAATAAACAATGAGCTGTGTATTAATAGCTTGTTCGACACACAGTCTATTGTTAAATTGTACTGAATTGCTGAAAGATTTCATTTACTGAATGTTAAAGTTATAATAAAGCCTTTTTAATAATTAAACTAAAATTTAAATTAGTTTTAATAATTATAAAAATGACCAGCTCTACTACATTCTTTAAAATGGAGTGTTTGCTATCACCTTCTCTCTTCTTATTTTTCTTCATTTTTATGGAAATATCCTCTTATAGTTAACATTTTAATTGCCTGCTGTTGGCTAGTACTACTAATTTGAATGAATATTAAATTAAATGTTTGGAATGTAAATTGTTTTATCAGTTCTTCACGTTTTGTGACGACTACAATCGAACATTAGTCATTTGGAAATCCAAAATCATGCAACAAAACGTCGAGTGTTATATATACATTGTATATATATATATATATGGCTTTAGATTACACCAATTTTGCTACAGTATACATCGTGCCCAACATACAGCCGCCCAAATTATTATAACAAAAAACTAATAATAAACGGGCGGAAAAACCAAACATATAATTTATATAAACGAATAAAAATACAGTCTCATTTTGTTACAGGTATATTTATTCACTATTGACCTACTACTATTAAGGAAATGAATTAAACTTAGTACATTCTATAATGAAGACCGGATAACTGTGTTTATCTATCTAGCGGATATGGTATGTAAACATTTGATGTGTATGCTCTGAATAAAGATAACCACCCATTGTCCTCTGAGTAAAAGAAAGGAACGTTATATAGAACAGCACGCAACATATTATTTACGTCAACGGCTATTAAATCTGCACTATAGCAGTTTTAAGTATTAAATTTGGACATATTTTTTTTTTATTTGTGTTAAATAATTTAAAATGAAAAGGTGTTATCTAGTGTAATTCCTGGTAAAAAAAAAAGTGAAAAAGTGTATTTTGTATTTCTTTTCAAGGGGATGTCGAGCAGCTGTAATTTCGCTCTCCTTCCTTCCCGATACTCTCCTGCTTTTTCAATAACTTCCTCATTCTCTAGCTCAACACAAACATTGCCTAAAACATAGATCTGTTGCAAAGCTCTATGATCACGTTCTCTTTAGATATAAGGATTATATTATAATAATAGCGCATTTTATATTTACACAGTGTTTAGTATTTCTAAAATCATATAATGGAAAGATAACGCAGAATTAATTCGCATTAAGCTGGATGAATTGACAGGTTCAGCTTTTATATTTATAAGTGCATATTAAAAAAAAAAAGTCCAATAACGAAATGTATGCATATGTGAAGACAAACATCATATTGTTTAACCAGAAATACTGGTGTCTTTCTAATAATTATTATCTAACTGCATAGGAGATAGGATGTTCCACACACAAAATCTCCTGCATATCACCAGTGGAAAAGGAAACAGTTCAACGGGTCCATCGATATCTTTCAGTAGTAGTAAGTGGTTTCTGTATAATATTTTTATAGTTGACCTGACATTTTTGGATTTTTATATGAAAAATTCTCACGGTAGAAAAATAGGAGTATTTCGATATTATGCAGCGTTAAGTGGTTTCTGTGAAGTTTTCACAGATAAAAGAATTTCTTCAAAAGATAACTGCCAATATTTGGGTCACGTAGTATACGTCGCATTACCAACTTACAAACATGTCGATCACGCTGTGGGTGTACTTTTGCATAGAAGGCATAATGTGCTCACAGAGAGGTCACTTCTTTGTTAATTAAACAGAAGGAAGTGGAAATATTTTTTCAATTCTAGTGTTAAAATTAATTATAAAAAATTTAAGTTTTCTCGTCACATTTTACGTTTGGTTTTTTTTTTTTATGACAACTGCCTTTGACTGACTTTTAAGATAAGAGAGTGGTTGTAATTTTAACTCTTCGACTTGTATGAAACCTTGTTTGTGCAATAATTTAACACATTCGTCTCAGAAATAAAATGCCTACCAATATAGCCTACAGATTAAGTAAACGTTGTCAAGACGTGTGGACAGCAAACTGCAGAGAGCGTGGCGTCGGTTAACCTAATTATACACAACGGTAGTCATGTATAATATAATTATTGTCTCACATTCTTCTTGGCGTTTAACAAAAAAAATATTCTGATTTGGTTCTCCTCTTTGAGTCTTGATTAAATAAAGTTCACAGAAATTAAATTTGATTTTGTCCTAATCCTGAACAAAGCGGAGCAAACAGTTGTCATGGTTTTTTTTAAAAATTGTTATTATTAGTGAAAGCATTCATACCATGAACTCACAAATCACTGTCAGAATAGTCTAGACTTCGTTGGCGTTATGTATTACGTATTACCCTAGCTAATTCGTCCCGAAATTAAGGCTGTTTTGTTAAATATGAATTTATGCTGCCTATCCTGTTCTGGGCTCAGAGCAAGGTAAATTTAGAATTTTCAAACAGAAATGACAGCACATGGTGTGATGATTGCAAGAAGTAGTCCAATGGGTTCAGGCCATGTTACGTGTTTTACTTAGTTTTTTTTTTTTTTTTTAACAGAGCTATGCTATCTAACACATTTTTAACTGATGGTAATCGTATTGATTCTCTTCAAATAAAATTATGAAACACTGGCTTTACGTGAACATTAATTTTTCTTAGAGATTCAGATTTTATTATGTGATGTGTATTACGTTTTCGTGGAATGGGCCAGTTAGATCCATAGGTCATGAATATGACATTTACAACCTGAACATTGTTGTATCTATTTAAAGTGTCATTTTATACACGTGAAACGTGATTACTTTTAAAGACACTGGCCCTAGTTTCGAGGCACGAGTTTCAGCTCAAGTTTTAAGCTTTTGTTGTTTTATGTAGAATGGAGTTTCAGCTATTACAAAAACCATAATGACCAGAAATAAGATGGATATGTAAAAATGGTTATTCTAATCACGACATTACAAATGGTGCATGAATATAATTATGTTACAGTGTTTAACAGTAAACATCAGCGTCTTTAAACTTGTTGACACGTTCTCAAGAAGTCGGTTTCTGCTTAATATCGGTAACATTTGAAGACTTCTCAGGATTAGATTTTTGTTTTCACGTTGATTGAAGCACGGAAACGATTTGACAAACATGCATTTGAAGTGAATCTTGTGGCAAATTAATAGAAGTCTGTTAATCATTAGTCGACAAACTAGGCGGCCGTAGTCTTATCGAAATACTAGTACAAATAGGTTATGAATCCATCAGTGCGGCTACATATACTTAAAAAGGGTATACTGATCCCCAGCCCATCTCTACAACCCCCTAAAACCCAAAACAATATATTGGTAACATGAACACTGCCTCTGTGTCCCCAGAGTGGATTTTCTGGATCCGCTTCTTAAGAATTTGAAAAAGACGGGACAACAAACAGTAAGCCTATTTGTTAAAAGGAGGTTGGACACAGCACTGGATGTCGTACCACACAGGAAAAAAAAGAATTTGCAAAAATATAAAATTAAAAATAATAACTAAAATTTAAAAGGGTACGGATCCCTTGCACACTCCCTTGGATTCACCTGTTGCTATATTTGCAACAAAGTAGTTTTAAGAGGACAGCCCAATACATTGTTGTAATCAGTGACGTTTAGTTTTAAATATCAAATTTGCAACACAAAAGGAATGTTTGTTAAAGTTTATAGGGGACAACTAATTTTAAAAAATCACATTTTTAAATTATTATTTTTCTAAAAATAAATTGGCCGAAATCCGGAGGGTTTTCGAAGTGAGGGAGATACTGCAGGAACGCTGCTGCCCTTCAGTCATCTACTTTTCAGTGGCCCTGTAGTGACATTTTAAGGTTAGGGGTTGACCTTATCACCAAGCTTCGGGTATTGGTTACTGATCGAAAGCTTATAATTTATTTTTTGACGATCATTGATAAAGATTTGAATGTCAAATCAGAATTCTGAAGAATAAAGAGGATCATGGGGATGTCAAACATTTGGTATTTGCAATACGTGATAAACAGAAGAATTGTTTATCAACATCCTCACGCATTGTTTTAATTATAGTGTCAAATATAAGAATGAAGATATTTTCCATACGTGATCTACAGAAAAATTATTTATCAACAGTTCTCGCTCCTTAAGCCTTCTTAAATTAATTTTGTGTTTCAGGTCCCACAAAGTTTTAAAACCAACCAGGATGGCAGGAAAATACAATCCGGGGTTTCTTTTAACACAAGGTTAAATACCACGAAATTGTACTCAAGAAATTATGTGCAGGAGTTAAATTTTGCGTAATAGCAGTGAGGTGAAAACTTCAACGCATTCTTCAAAATATCCAAGTAATTTACTATTAAATTGATTGAAATGTAAAGCATAAACCATTTTGATGCCATTATTGTAAGTTCTTGTTTCAAAAAAATTGGACAAAAATATAATTTGCGCATACGATTTGACACAAGCGTCACTGAAAATAATATTAATGCGGGCGGACGACCAGAAACACAAAATTAATGTATGAGGGCCCAATGATGACTGGTTCAGAACCTGTTGGAGGTTGGCTCGCACTTGACTATGTGTCAAAATAACCAAATGTTTGACATCCAATAGCCGATAATTAATAAATCAATGTGCTCTAGTGGTGTCGTTAAACAAACCAAGACAAACAAACATTTATGCGATAATGTCTAGCCAAGCGAATTATTATCCCTTGAACCCGGAAGTCTATTCCGAAAATGCCTTTGACTTACTAGTACTTAAAACGTGCAATCAAATTACAAACAAAATCCATGAATAATGTTTGGTTGACCTAGCAATTATATAGACCACATCAAGATTACATAACATACAAAGAGAGCAACGAGTCATCGTAAATGAAACTATTAAATTCGAGCACTTTAATTGCTGGTGTACCTCAAGGCTCGGTTTTAGGACCGTTATTATTTTAAATTTATATTAATGACATTGCGGGTAATCTAATCTGCGTAACGAGACTAACAATATCTAGGGATGTCTCGTATTGAACACAACATTAATTCAAATTTGTTAAAACTTAATTAATAGTTCAAAAAGGGGCTTATGTCTTTCAATTCAGATAAAACTAGTGTCGTACTTTTTTTTCATAAACAACCGTGTATCAAAAATCTAATTTTGTATTTGGTACTAAGACATTCAGCATATGCAAAGTGGACGATACATATGGAAAGCATTTGCAGATTAGTTTCAGTAATTATTTCTATACTTAGAAAATACAAATATCTATTAAATCGACAAACAGTTTTTAAAATATATGTTACCTTTATCCTCCCGGTTTTGGAATGTGGATCGGAAGTAAGGGATGAGTGTTCTTTAGTCGATGAAGATAATACTGAAAAAGTACAACAGAGTAGCTAGATTAATTACCGGTCTGTCAAAATTTGCTTTTAAAAAGTATTTGTATTACAAAACTGGAAAAAGTCACTTGCATGCTGAGGAATCATATCCATTCGACAATAAAACTTTGCAAATTGTCAAACCATATCTTCATTTAAAAAGGCAATAAAAGCGGATGTCACATGCGTTAAACCATATTATTTATTTGTTAAAAGAAGAAGAAATGTATTACAAACCAAGATAAGACACGGATTTAAAAGCAGACTTATATCGAGTAGGACTTAAGATCGTTTCCTCGTGTAGTCAAGGAAATCATTTTGAAAACAATCTTTTTTTCTCTTTGAATCCATTTTATATATGATTAATAAATCAGTGTGCTCTAGTGGTGTCGTTAAACAAACCAAAAAAACTACATTTATACGATAATGTCGAGCCAAGCGAATTATTATCCCTTGAACCCAGAATATATATATATATATATATTATTTTTTCTAAATTATATGACTCTCCGAACATAATTATAACCGCCCTTATTCCAATTCCCTGTATCCATTGGTCAGTGTTGAATGTTTAACGCTGTTTATCTTTTTGTCCTTCTACTTGCAGAAAAAATGCAAATATCGTGACTTTCTTGGAGGTATCTCAGAAATCTTAAGACATAACTAGTGTAACGGTCTCTGTGTTTATTTCTGTCCCGAAATTAGCTGCTTTATATAAGGTTGCTGCGTGATTAAGAATTGTATTGGTTCTCTCTTCAATTTCTCTATAACAACAGCTACTTGTGACATTGACAGATTAGTTCACTGTGTATTTTATACTTGACCAGAGATTAATGGTTTGACCACTGATATTTCATTTAATTATAAATCACAAAAATCTCTTGGTCATGTCATCTCTTAGGAAATAAAATGGTTTGTGAAGTTTTTATTTTTGTTTTTAATAAGTGGTTATTATACTACCTTACTGGAATACAGCTTAAAATGGCATAAATGTTACCTTTGATAAATCACTTCTTTAAATACAAAGAAATGACAAACTGTAAGTCAAACAGGAAATTAATATAAAGAGATTAGTAAACGAAATTTTCGTAAGATGCTATTTAAACTACATGTCTTTTGAATCGTACATTGTATTCAGCACCAGCCAAAGTAATAGAGGTACGGCTGGAAAAATAAAAAACGAACAACAACACAAGATATAATATAAAAGGGTGTGTTATGTAACTATTATAGTATTATATTTATTACATTTTTGGGCGCCTGAAGTTTGAACTGTTATGGTTGTGGGTGCCTTTCGCAACCAGCAACGAGATCTGTGTTAAGCAATGTGCACAAAAGTCGCTTCTGGGGCACTTTCGGAATTAAGGGTCTTGAATATTTAGCTTCATTAGTTTCATAGTAGATCCGCCACTATTTATTACAATGCTACGTATTACGACATTATCACCGTTTTGCATCACTTGAAAGATTTCCTCACTTTCACTGGTTATAAAGAGATTGGATTGTATATGGATCGGACACCGCTACGTGTTGTTTACTTAAGAGTTGTGGTCTTTCCCTACAACGTATGTTTCCTGTATGTTACTAAAATGCACATGCAGCTTATGTTTATGTATTCATTCATACGCAAAGAATTGAAACGACGAAAGCCATAGCTAAATATGTTAGTGCATTTGCCCCCTACCAACCCCCAATAATCTGCGGCTCCCTTTATTTGCAACAATAGGCGCCCTAAAATATACATTTATTGAATACGTTGTAGGCGCCCTTCAAATGACTGATTGTGACTCTATTCAGCCTTCTCCACCCCACCCTCACCCCAATATTTAAATGGCTGCGGCGGTACTGTAGTGGTCCTCATTTTGTGATATTCAGCATGTTAAATCCTCATATAATGTCTTTGTCCAAAATCCATTTGTTGTCATTCTTTCCAACATTTGTAATAATTATGTTTCGGTTTTTTAAATTATTTGTTGTTGTTGTTTTTTAATTACATGTATTTACACATTTGTAATGTAAATGTAAATAATATTTTTAACGGTAGTGTGCAACCGTAAGGCTACACCTTTTTATTTTCCGGATTATGGATCCGCTGTGCATTTTGGCAGAAATGGAATAAAAAATTAAATTTCTTTTTCATGTTTTTATTTAAATTTTCATATCGATTATGTTTTAACCAATGATATTTAAGCTTACAGAGGAGAATAAAAACTAAAAACTTAGTCTTCGTATAAATGTACATTTTTTTCATATTGCCTTTGTTGGATTTTCAGTGTGATCCTGGACTGAGCATAAAAATTCTGGCAGACACTTTATGTCGCGAACCTAAGGTCATCATGGTGCTTGGTGGCGGTTGTTCTATCGTCAGTGAGGCAGTGGCGCAAGCAACACATCATTGGAACTTAGTACAGGTACCACAATCACACAATCTTATATATGATTTTTAAGGCATAGCACAGTTATAATGTCTAAAACTGAAGCATCACATAGTCCTACATATGGTTTTTAAGGCATAGCGCAGTTACAGTGTCTAAAACTGAAGCATAACGTAGTCCTCGGTTAGATGTAGTTACTAGGGTTATTATAAAAGTATGTGCTGTTCTTGATGTTATCGAGTTTATATTGATGTAAAGTTACTGATATAAACGTATATCCAGCTCTAGGTGTTTTCGAGATCAGATGTAAAAGTATTGATCATTTTTTTTATAAGTATGTCTTTTTAAGCCAGATATGGTTTGAATATTCCCCTTTATGTTGTCATTTGGACTATAGACATCACGCCATTATGGGACATGTATGCAATTATTGCACTTATATTTACAAACATTTTAATTAAAACAGATTTCCTTTTCATGGATTTTAAGCAGGAACTTACTAAACTGACAACCTGCCTCGAAACGCCCATTGTGATACCTCATGCACCATTTGCTTGTGTTTTGCATGAATGTCATTCCATACATGCCAACGTTAGGAGTAAAAGGGATGAGCATTTTCCTTTCATCATCACTTTAAATTTGAAGATTGTTCGACGACAATTCTGCTCTCAAGACAGAGGAAGGGTAATTTACTGGCTACAAAATGGACAAACTCGGAGAACTGTGGTTCACCGTTTATAAAGCGTTATCGGTAGACTGGCAGAGATTCTGGACAACTAATGCAATACAAAATCGGCCCCGTTCTGGAAGACCCCGATGAACAAAAGCTTTTGACCCGTAACTTCTTTTAAGTTGTATATATGGTTACTTTTTTATAACTGTTTTCAGGTGTCATTTATGTCGATGTCGCCTGCTCTGTCCAAACGAAAGAAATACCCGTACTTCTTCCGAGTGATCAACCCAGAAACGTACTTGAATTACCCACGCGTTGAGCTCTTAAAACATTTCAACTGGACTAAAGTCTCAACTATGCACCAATCATACCAGCTATTTTCAACAGTAAGATAATAAGATTAGAACCCCCACAATATAGTACTATATAACTGCATAAGCATAGTAAGGGCAGTTTTCAGTTATGGCCTATTCCACGAAAACATAACATAATATAATCTGTGGCTTTTAGCACGCTATAGTATTCTGATGGGACAACAATGGATCACACTATAACGAACATTTAAATGAGTACTTGATTTTATTGAAAACATATTTTATTGCATTAAAATTACAAACGATTCAGGGAAAAGTTGTTCAGTTTATTAGGCCTTCTCATTCAGTAATAATGTTTGATTGATTGATTGATTATTGTATTACTCAGTATTAACCTGCCACTCCACCACATAGCTCATGGTTACTGATATGATCCTTATTTGTTTCCATTAGTATATAAGTTATTTAGTCGCTGTTGTTCGCTTACTGTTTTGTGATATCTGTGTTCTTGCTTGTTAGATGATAGAAGACATCGAAAGACTCATGGACAAAGCCAACATTTCCATCATCCACAAATACGTCTTCAGTAATGATCCTACTTCCCAAGTCATCCAGCTAAAGGTTAAATGGTTATATTTTCAATTTATTAAAACATACATTTGTTTACAAGCATAGGCGTAAATCCCTGGGGGAATATGCCACCCCCCCCCCCTCACTTTTTGATCAGTGGTGGATGTCTATATAATTATCCACCCACTTTTTGCTTTATAAAACTGAAATTAAAATGCCTGAATGATAATCTTTACCAGCATTTCTTTTTATTGTATCAATATTATAACACTTAACCACGTGGTCTTAGCGCAAATATAATGAAGTACACAGGGGGTCTATAATGGCTTCAATCCTGGAGTAGGTGGGGGACACATTCCCTTCCCCACTTTTTGGACAGGCATTGCTCTGGGGGGGGGGGGGGGGGGGGGGGGGGGGGGGGGGGG
>JAULBS010099320.1:0-16323 GCA_032355785.1 Symmetromphalus regularis | reverse complement strand
ATGAACCAGTTGTGGACCACTGGCTGGAATGGAAAATAGCCCAAACTGCAAATGGATCCACTGAGAAGGATCGATCCAACAACCGACCAGTTCACAGGCAGACACTCTACCATTTGAGCTACATCCCAGTCCTTGTATGTGACAAAATTTCCAAATATTTGACATCCAATAGCCAATGATTAAAAAATGAATGTACTCTAATGGTGTCATTAAACAAAACAAACTTAAAAAACGAATAGGCTGTATATTCGTTCATGGTCATCATTATCAGTATGAAGTAACAAGCTGACCTGGTTGTAACAGTTTAACCCAGCAACTGTTTGATAGGTGATAAGAGCTGAAGCTTTGACTCAAGGCTAAAAAAATAAGTACACATGGTTTTATCTCAGCTGTCACTCCTGTTTCTGGCAAGTATATCCTGGGATGGATGTTTTCATCTTATCTTTTATTTGCCGAAAAATCTAAATTTTTAGTTTTACACAAATTCTGAAAACAAAGTCTCAAAAATAAACAGGGTTAAACTTTTAATAACTATTGTTTGTTTGGGAAACTATTTCCATAATTATTAGTTTTTTTATATAATATATTTTTGACAATTCCGGAGTAGGCCTTTTGTCATCAGATGTGAATTTCACCAACAGTAACATGATTTTTTTCTTTTGTTAGTCCTAATCATAACCAGATGGTGACTGAATAACACTAATTTGTTATACCATTTTGTCTTTTTTTAACCCCCCCCAACATAAGTGCCCCCTCTGATTTTCACGAGAAATGGCACCCTTGAAATAGTAAAACTGGCTTCTACCTGACTGCAGACTTGTAATGAATAACGTATAATATATAAGCATATCAGCTGAATGCCCTGGCGCTATAAATAGACACAGTATGTTAGGTCCATGATGTTAAAAGCTATTTTGAGGGCTAACTGCAAAAAGAACCCACCTACATGTATATCCATTTTGGCAAACATAGAATCAGCACAGAATCAAATGTCTTGGACATGTTATTTTGTATTCTGAGGGCAGCAGCCTATCTGGTATATATATATATATATACAGTATAACCTTGATTTATCGCCAACCTCTCGTATCGCCAACTTTCTTCCAAGTACCATTTGTTTTCTTTGTTAATTCCCTCTATTTAGCACCACCCTCGCTATTCGCCAAACATGTTTTTTAACAAAACACATTTTATATGTTAGTCCCCTCGATTGCATCGCCAATGCTTCAATTAGCTGTAATCAAGCGGCTCGAAAGGAGTATATTGGCCTTAATTAAGCTCATCAGGAGTTGTTACTTTTGTTATTGTCTGATTGACAACACCACTGCGTTTGTTGTCATTACAGTGATTCTGCAGTTCACGAAGTAATGGTACAAGACAAAAAGCCACTCTGATGATCACGTGACAAAAATGTTTGGTGGCACATCCTTGGCACCCTCACTTTAACGCCAATTTGATATAACATCAAAATCACATTGGTACAACAGTAGGCGGTAAATCGAGGTTATATTGTATTTTTATTCTTCACAATTTAATGGTATTTTTATTCTATACTATTTAAGGGTATTTTTATTCTATACTATTTAAGGGTATTTTTATTCTACACAATTTAAGGATATTTTTATTTTACACAATTTAAGGGCATTTGTAGATATTTTTCACAAGTTGTAATTTTAATTGGCATTTCATGACATACTTCCCTCATATTGATTAAATATGGTGCAGACAACACACTACCCAGCGCACAGTTCGACAAAGTATCATTTTAATTAGTTCTGCAGAAAGCAAAATGGTGTCACTCCAAACACAACTGAGGCCCAATTCAACGGTCTGCTCTTTGCTATTTGAGAAATTTCAGTAAACTAACAAAATACAGATTCCATGTTATGCATGCACAATTTCACAATTGACTGGGTTCATGTACTTCTAACAAAAAAATCTCAACCTCCAATGATGGGATTTGAACCATGACTTTCATTTTGAATCCAGTTCTCTACCAACTGAGCTAATAGAGAAATTCCCAATAGCTACTGTCAGTAGTAGAACTTGATTCTAACACTACTACATATTGTTCAAATTCGAATTAAAAAATGATAGGGCAGGATGGACATGCCTCAAGAGCACATTAATTTTATCTTATAAGCTATTGGACATCAATCATATGATCATTCTGATATTTCTTTTAGAGGAAACCTGCTTCTGCCACATAGGCTACTCTTTCGGATAAAAAGCACAGGGTATTTTATATGCACCATCCCACAGACAGGACAGCTCATACCACGACCTTTGATGTACCAGTTGTGGACCACTGGTTGGAACAGAAAATAGCCCAAACTGCAAATGGGTCCACTGATAAGGATCGATCCAATGACCGACCACTTTATAGGCAGATAGGCTACTGGTTGAGATACATCCCGCTCCCGGATCGACATGTAATTCAGTTGGTAGAGCACTTGTCTGAGGGGCTTTGGTTATAGGATTGATGTTTTAATAAAATCACCAGAACATCATCTACTTACTGTCTTAATCTCTGTGTAAGCTTGCAGTCCGTATTCTCCCAACTCTCGTCCATTACCCGACATCTTGTAGCCACCAAACGGAGCCGCTGCATCAAATGCATCATAACAGTTGACCCTGTGAAAACAAATGATATAGATATTAAACGAGTTGTCATTTATTATCAAAATGTTTCAAAAGAGACAAGTTTAATATTCTATTTATTACACAACATTTTTATATACTCTGAACAGAAGGGATTGTTTAACCACACCCCAGAATACTGGTTAATCAGTGGCTATTAAGTGTCAAGGTCATGTTACTCATGGTCTTCAGATGAAAATTACTAACACCGCATAGGTTACTCCTTCCATTTAGTGGAGCAGTATCAAATTCAAATGGTAGCATGTCCACCTGTGAAGCTACATCCTGCTCCCCCCCCCCCTCAATTTATTTTTTGTGCATTTATATTGTTGCAAAACGTGTGTTTTCACTTGTGTGATGAAAATACTTTAAAAAGACTAAGACTACATTCATTTTTTTCGTTAGCTCTTAAAGTCTGCTGTTTCTAAAATACATACACCCTCATTATTCAAACAATGGTTAAGTTTACATTGGGCTATTGGAAAATTCATCTTATAAATATTTTTTACAGAAAGACAACAAATAATTTACATCTGATTACTAGTGATACTGATTTACACTGATTCAATTAAAAATGTTTGTATTTAACCACTACGACACCCATTAGCCATTATTTTTACTGTGGGCTCATTAAACAAACAAACCAAACAAATGAAACCATTACTAATGGATATATTGGGCTATAACAAATTAAATTTTAGCCTATATCCTCAATTACTTTATGCAATTTAAAATTTGCATTTGAAACAGTCTACTAATCATGCTTTGACCAATGGGCACAGAACAATGGGACTGCACAAATGAATTACCAGACAGTTCCAGCCTGCAGGCTGTTGGCAATGTATAAGGCGCGCTCAATGTCATTTGTCATGATTCCGGCGCCGAGACCATAGATGGAGTTGTTTGCACGCTCGATAATTTCATTCACGTCCTTGAACTTGTGAATCGCCATTACTGGTCCAAATATCTGAAAAGTGCAGAAACCATAGCATGAGCATATTGTTTTTTTTAAAAAGTGAAGTTTGTTTTATTTAACAACGCCTCTAGAGCACAATGATTTTTATCTTATCATCGGCTATTGGATGTCATTCACATGGTCATTTTCACATTTAGAGGAAACCTGTTGCCGCCACATAGCCTACACTTTCCGATAAGCAGCAAAGGGTCTTTTATATGCACCGTCCCACAGACTGGACAGCACATTTGATGAACCAGTTAAGGATCAATGGTTGGAACAGAAAATAGCCCATATTGTTTAGATGGAACCTAGTAGAAAACAATTACATCAACGCTTAACAGCACCTTAATTGCTTAAATGGAACTTGGTAGAAATTGACAGTTTGCAGGGGTCAAATTTCAGTTTGCAGGGGTCAAATTTCAGTCTGCAGGGGTCAAATTTCACAGTCTGCAGGGGTCAAATTTCACAGTTTGCAGAGGTCAAATTTCACAGTTTGTAGTGGTCAAATTTCAGTTTGCAGGGGTCAAATTTCACAGTTTGCAGGGGTCAAATTTCACCAAGGTATTTGCAATGCTGCCTGTCCCTTTGCCACATTGCCCTCTCAATTTCTCTTCTAATGAAAGAAAATATTGCCGTGCCCTTTTTTCACGTTCGCCCCTTAGGAAGCTCACATTTGCCATTGTGCCCCTGATGTGTCATCAAAATTTCCTTGGTGCCCTCTTGATTACTAGGAATCCAAGGCAATAACTGCCATACTGCCCAAACATTGAAGTTTGATACCTGAGTTTGCTTAACCACGTCCCAGCACATTAGCCAGTTGCTAATAGGTGTTGATTATACATGGTCCACAGAAGAAACCCACTACTGCCACAAAGGCTACTTTTTTCAAATTAATAGCAAGGTATCTTTTATGTGCACCTTCCCAAAACATGGCAGTATACAAAAATAGCTGAAGTAGCAGCTAACATAAAAATATAAAGGTTACAAAAACTAAGACTGAAACATTTTCATTTTTTTTAATGGTTTCTTTGTTTGTTTTATTACTAAAAGACACTCTGCTGCCCCCGAAATTCAGATCATCTTGCGATGGCAATTTGGTTCAAATAATAACAAAGGAAATACCCAATAATTATAAAAATGCTGTGACGGATAAATTTTGCAACAGCTTTTTGCAACAGCACTGCTGACTGTCATCATGAATTTCAAGGATTGACCCTGTAATATCACTTTAAACAAGAAAACCTTATTTTTCTGGCTAGATTATTAGGGGTGCAACGATACGGCCAAAACCGTATTGTGTTATATTGCAATACAGCAAACCCATATTGCAATACATACTGCAATACAATTTGATTAATTACCAAGATGTGATAGTCATATTTTGATACTATCATACTAATTACTAAACATATCTCGGGCAGGCAGATCTGTACCAATTTCTGATAGGAAAAAATGAATTTATAGACACAGTAAATTTATATGTTTTTAATTAAGTTTAATTTTTATTTTTATAACTTACAGTCATTGTCATTGATTTTATAAGAATTGGATGGATACTCATTAGGTAGATATATCACAATATGTGAAACGAAATCACGGTATGTATTGTGTTCGGCAAGTATTGCAATATACCATATACCTGTATATCATAGCACCCCTATTAGCCATTCTGATTTTTGAAATAGTTTTATATGAAACACTGCATACCTTAATACCACAGTCACACTGTCAAGGATCATCTGGCCAGATCCACAACAGATGAAAAACTTACTGATGACCCCAGATAGTGATTTATCTACGGTCCCCTACCAATGCACCACAGTTTAACTATGGTTTAACTATGGTTTTCGATGGTTAGATTAGCTACACATACACTAGGTTTGTAATGGATTTGCTGTGGTTCAGTATGGTCGCACTATATTCTATTACAGATAAGTAGGTATTGGTTTGGATAACTAAGATTCCTCAAGGGTTACTATGATTTACTACATTCCACTACAGCATAGTATAGCTTATTAGAATTTACTATGGTTTATTATGGGTTAGTATGGTTTATTAATATTATGGATTAGAATGAATTAGTACAATCTTCTACAGATCAGTAAGGAGGTACTATGGTTGTCCAATCTATGATGAATTTTTGAACATGTTCAAAAACATTTCAATGACCAGGGTTTCTAGAATTTTTTTTTAATCCACTAGCCGTTGTAACAGTGATTTTCAAAATTCACTAGCCTGACTTAAAAATTCACTAGCCCTATCTCCTAATAATAAAACTCAAAATTGACGATCGGATCGATTCGCTACATTTTGCAGGATTTAAAAAAAAATGCTTTTTTCTGCACCCTGATTCATTGTAAGATTAGTGTCAATGTTTTAAAAACAAAAGAAGACAATAGATCTATCAGATAGTGACCTACAAGTTTTTTTACAAAAAAGGCCACTTGCGATCCGATTGTCTCAGACTTCGAGGGTGACTGACTCACTTGGAGTAAGATTAAAAACTGACAACCTAAAGTAAAATAATTATTATCTTCAATGTAATAGATAACAATGGATGAATTAATTACTTATAATAATTGTATTTTTAATGATAAAAGAACAGAAAAGTTGATTTGTTTTGACCAGAAACCCTTTGGCACTCTTCAGGATATTACGACATCTTGCGGGAAACAGAAATCTTGGACTGCATTTTTTTTTGCAAAAAAACACTTGCGAGTTATTTGACGTGTTCCAGGCTAATAATAGTCAGACTTTATTTATCGAAAAAAGCATAATGAGCACTTTTCAATACTGAACATAGAATGTTGTGTTGTGAATGAATTACGAATGCAGTGGAAAAACATATCTTGTCATTATTAATAGCACTTTTTTTTTTATTATTGTCTCATTGCAGAGTTTTATATCTTTTTTTCTTCTTTTTTTTTGGAATTCCTCTACCTCGACAGGCTAGTGGAAAGTGATTATTTGGTAGTCCGGGTGTTGGGCTGCCGTATTCTAGAAACCCTGAATGACATACAAGTACTACTGCAATTGATCAGGAATGTAATATGGACAGCTATGGATGTCGGATGGTTGGCTAATCCGGTGTTCCGATCCTTAACAGTGTAACTGGGGCATTACGCTCACTAACAATTAGTTCATGTAAGTTCTACATAAACATGTGTATAGTACATTTAAACAGTGCTTTGTCAACAAGCCTGTATGCACTTCAATTAGTTGCGTCTAAACCTTTAGCAGACCTTTTATTTGATTCTGAACCATGTTGTTCTTAATATGTTTGATATTTATATGCTGTGAAAATATTGCACAGTAGAATGGAGTGTTATATAACATTCTTGTTTCACATTAGCATTGGCTTGTGTGTAGGGTTACTAGAGAGTATAGCTTCTGCAAGCCCAGCACTCCATTGTTGTTTAGTCTGTTCAGCTGGGTGATGTCACAGTGTTGGTTTTCCGTTGTCATAAATTAACTTTGCCAAATAGCTTTCTGCTATTTATAACTTGATTATAATGCACTGTACATAAGGCTTTATTTTTAACCACAAACGTAAGTTTTATTTTTATATTAATAAATAATACTTGTTATTAAACCTATAATATAATGATTATTTTATTTAAATGTATAGTCAACATGCTATAACTAAGGTTTTATTTTCACCACAAACGTAAGTTTGATTTTTGTCTTAATAAATAATATTAGTTTTTAAACCTATAATATAATAATTAATTTATTTAAATGTATAGTCAACATGTTATAACTAAAGCTTTATTTTCACCACAAATGTAAGTTTTATTTTTGTCTTAATAAATAATTTTAGTTATTAAACCTATAATATAATGATTAATTTATTTAAATGGGTGAAGAACCAAATATTTTAAATGTATGGTCAACATTATATATAAGGCTTTATTTTCACCACAAATGTAAGTTTTAAATTATTTTTATCTTAATAAATAATATTATATGTTGTTAAACCCCTGTGATGATTAATTTATTTAAATGGGTTTTGGAACAAATATTTGAATGTTTCTATTTATGTGTGTTTAAATTTCAATTTAGAGGGGAAAATTGTTTCATTCCTTTTACCATGTCTCATTCTTTAATGTTTCCACAAAAATAAAATATTGTTAGAAATAATAATCTATATGAACACAACTTTTTCCTCTATGCTTAATAACATTTTAATAATTTAGAAACTCTTTATTATGGAAGAAATTAAAAGGAATTGATTATACATTCAAACTTCAATAACTCAAACTTCCTTCTCTTGAAAACCTTAATTAACCTCTCAAATGGACTCTTTGTTTCTAGTTGAACTTCAATACAAACTAGTAATAATGGCCTTTGATGATTTGAACTTTGATAACTAGAAAACCTTGATATCTCAGTAATTTTGTAGTCCCAATCTATTAATTTAATGGGAAATGGCTTTTAAAAACTCAAAGTGTGTGAGTGGTCAGTAAACAAAGCAGATTGAGATAACCCTATCTCAGTTAATGATCTTTGTACACAGTGGCATAGGACCTGATTAGTTAAGAGTGTGTTAAATATGAAATGGTACTTAACCATTTCAATAGTGATGTCACTTTTGAGGTCAGTATTTGAATTTTCAAAAAATTTCAAATACCTGGAACTCCAGCTATTTCAGTGACCCCTTCAAATTCAAGTTATTGAAGCCTGCCTGCCTGCCTGACTGCCTGCCTGCCTATATCTCAGTGTGTATGTGTGTCAGTCTGTTGATCTGTGTGTGTGTGTTTGTTTGTTTTAATTGTATATGCAGCACACATTGTACAATATGTTCATATACATTTCAGTATACCTGTCTGTTTTGAGGGCAACCAAAAAATGTATACTACTATGCCTTAATTAAAATCAGATTGTTCAGGTCTAGTTTAAAAGTATTTCACCTCATTATAATTGTATACATACCACCGGTGCATAAATGATAAAGGCTATATATGTGTTGATCCATTTGTGTTGTTTGACTGTTTACATTCTACATTCCTAATAAGTGTGATGTTTTTCATTTGAACACTTGTAAGAAACATAAACAAGCTGAAAGAAAGACTCAATGAATCACTGATTTGAGTTGTTTTGTTCCCTTAAGGCAACAAGCTAAGCCACAGATGTCAATATTGTGGGTGACGACCTTGTAGGAAAAGATGTGACATATTTACAGAAAGTGGACCAATATGACTAACTTAACAATAAGGCTAGCTTGTATAGAAGTTGTATCATACTGGTGTAGACAACTTAATTAGCTTGGCACTTGCTGACATACAAGTTATACTGTAAAAGAGGACATTTTGGACATGTTTGTACAAGTAGTGTACCACTAAAAGGGAGAAGAAAATAGCTTTACACATATAAACAAGTTGGATATTACACTGGACCAGTCAACATATTGTGTATTCCACTGGAAAATACAAA
This sequence comes from Symmetromphalus regularis, assembly GCA_032355785.1. NCBI lineage: Eukaryota > Metazoa > Mollusca > Gastropoda > Neomphalida > Neomphalidae > Symmetromphalus > Symmetromphalus regularis. The sequence goes on along the minus strand of JAULBS010099320.1, from coordinate 7,292 downwards.
CTGTATTGTATACTGGTGTGAAACGGGAGAAGTTAAATTATGCATTCACATAAATAATTCATTGTGCTGGCATATCCAAATAATGGGTGAACATTGTAGCTCTTATGTTAGTTTGTGTACCCTTTCAGCTGGAAATTGATAGATAATGGACTTGTCAGGATATGGCTAATAGTTGATAGCTGGTGTCAGCACTGATGAACATTTCATTTAATCACAGCATGATTTTTCAAAGTACTTCAAAGCAGTAATGAGAGGATGATGCTATGTTGATAATGCAGACTAGGTTGTAAATAGTTTACATTGATGAGCTAATGTAGAGTGCATCAAGGTTTTCAGGAAAGTGTGCTATGTGTACAATTATCACATTATTAAGTGCTTGCAAGGTTAAAAATAGATCCATTTTAGAAAAGACTGCCTTCTCTTTGGTGTAAATTAGTGTAGCTCTTGTGTGTAATGAAGCAGAGCAGTAGTTGAGTCTAGCCAGTTCATGCACACAGAAGTATTGTTTTGTCATGCTCCCATTTATTCAGTTAAACATATCTGATCATTGCATGGAACAACAGTATGGTTATTTTAATGTGATTATTTAAGTTAAACCAAGTATTGCAGGAGCTGTTTCTTCCAGAGGTGTTCTATGACAAGCATCTTAAAAAACTTCTCAAAGGACTAAAAGTGTTTGAGATTTCTCAGTGGAGTAATAATGAAGATTGTCCTTGGACAGGCTTTTGTGCCCTGACAGTCAACCATACTACACATCACAGGAAGGGACACATCAAAACACCAGTGTGTTCAATTGAAAAATAAGTACTAAAAGGACAGACAGCCTTTTAAACATTCTGTACCATGTGCACAACATACTAATCAGGAGTATTTGACTTAATAATGTTTCTTATATAGTTGCTCTAATGACCAAAATGGCATTTGAAAAGAGTGAAAATGTGACATTACGTATGTCAGACAGTGCAGATTTATTTGACAGTCATTGATTATTAGTTACTGTCCCCTTGGCAACCAGCTACAGTAGGCATAATGTCCGAGAGAACTGGTTTATCACCTGTTAAGAGGAGTTGCAGTTGCCATTCAATGAGTGGGCAAGAATCAGCATTGTGTCCCATTGACGAGGACTGCATCCTGCGTGGATGTGACGGTGTAGTCAGTGTTGAGTACAATGTAGACCAGAACACCGTATGCATTGAGCTGCCACCATGCGACTGTGATGAATGCATGTTCCCTGAAACAGAAGACGACCAACCCCGTATAGGAAAGAAGATCCTCAAAAGGGTAAAGATTCATCCTTTTTTTAATAGTCCTAAAAATAATAATGAAAAGGGCATAAAGCAAAGAAGATAAAGGGTAAATATTATTTAAGTTTATCAAGTGGATGATTTTATTTATTTTATATAAAAAATAAATAATGATGAAAAGGTTGTGTATTGTTGAACTACGTTCCCACCTATTAGCTGTATGTTCAGTTTAATAGTACATATCTGTTTACAAATTATATAGAATTATATGTGTGCACTACAATTACAGACAAATCATATACTGATGTCCCTTTTAATTGCATAGTGTCTGAGTCACATCCCAGCCATAAGAGTGTGCAGAAAGTTTTGCTAGGGAGGTCCATAATTTATAAAATACCATCTGCCCTCAAGCAACTAAATTACATTAACAAAATAAAAAATACTTTGGAACCCCATGTACTTGGCCTGCATAATTATTTTAGATCAGCCATTACCTAAGTGTGATATACTGCACCCCAGGGATGTGTGTGGAAAGATCCAGGGCTTGAGTTAGGAAAAAAGGGATGGCAATGTGGCATTAGCAACAAGTAACAATTTTTTTTTTTACAGTGTTAGATTAGTTATTGTTTTGAATTTTCAGTATACCCAATACCACAAAAGAGGTGTTTCTTCAAAAGTATGTGTGTGAGGGTGGGGCAAGGAGTGGTCTCGGATCCATGGGATTAGCAGCCTGAAAATGTTTGTGAACCACTGTTTTAGATGAATTACATTGAGACCTCAATCATTTACCACTGTATTTACAAATATGCTGTAGGTGAGCTACAAATATGAATGAGCTGCGCATTCATGCATGATTATTTTATTAATAGTATCTAAGCTGATCATATACATTCATAATGATGAAACAGTCATGAACATCTGTAAGCTTTACCCAATAGACTATTTTTATTGTCTTGACCTTACTTTACTCTAAAAGCAAGTCTTAATTTTACTCAGAAAGCATAACTAGCTTTAAAAACAAGATTGACTTTACTTATTTTACTCTGAAAGCATGTTTTTACTGTATAAAGTAATTCGAGTATATTGTGGAAAATTGTATTTCAATTCATTTAGAAACCTGATTGTTTCCAAAATTGTACTTAAGAACTTTTGAGTTTGAGATCTAAATATCAGATTCTTGTCAAACAGGATGCCAAGAAAACTGAAGCAGTTTGTTGGCTGTATTGGAGATTTACCAAATTTTAGCTTATTTGTACCATGCCAATCTTATAATTTTATTCAGTTCATGATTCATTGTAGTCTGCACTTGATTAGTTTGCAACAGCATTTGAATTATTAAAATTGTGTTTTGTAGTGGATAAAATTGTTATTAGTGTGTAAAATAAAAACAAAAACTTAATACTGTATTCTTGACTATTTTGTATGTCTTAGTTTGTGGGTATAATCAGGCCTTTTTGAAGTATGAAATAGCCTAGCCTAAATAATACCCCAAGGTATAAACTGAGTTAGTCCAGAATGTACCCTGGATAAAAAAAACAGGCTAGCCCGCTTTAACCCCGGGTATATTTTGAGCTGTTACATCAGTATCCTGGTCTGTATGGGGATTGCGGACTGCAGCTTGGTTCTCTCATAAATAAAGATATATGAGAAAGAGAAGTGAAAACCCTGCTCCACTTCTTATCCCTCTGTATACCTTGATATACATGTATATAGATATATATATATAATTATTTCATAATAATTACTATAATAATTCAGTAAGCCATTGGACTTGTTATGTAGAGCTTTGCTCAACATCATAAACCTGCACCATGACCATTTCTTTGGAAGAATAAATAAGACTCTCTCCTTTCTCTCCCTTGCCTTGGGTGGCAAACACATTCCATATCTGGAGTGCATGTTCGAACCTTTTGTGGAAAATTGGTACATATATATATAATAAATGGCTTCAGCTTGGAACAGTCTGGTTTAGCTTATCGTTTCTATGATTTTGTATGAGAAATAGGATCTCTTATGATGCATTTATCATTTATTATGATCTAGATTGGGGTGATCCTGAGTGAAGGTTTTAATCTTGCTTATTTGAGAAATTGTTCCTAAGTGTAGTACTTATGCAGTAGATACAAATTAGCCATTTTATTATTAATGAAACCAGTTTTAAATTTAAAAAAAAGTAAAATGATGCACTTAAAATAGCCACACTGGAGAATCCAAAAACAAGCTTCCATAGCGAGAATTCATTGATGTCATCAGAGCTTTCCACAGAGCCATAAGATATGATGGGACATGCTCCCTTAGCTTTCTATGTAAGAGCCTTAATGTCTGGAAAGTGCCTTCACTGTAGCACCGTGTAAGCTTAATTTGATAAATGTTAAAAAGGGACTTCTTCTACTTGCCAGTGACTTGGTCAGACAAAGATATTCACATCTATAGTTGGTAAAACATGATGTGTGATAACCGATGGCACACCTTTTTGTTAACTGTCCCAGAGAGCGACAGGGAATACTGTCTATAAATATGCAAATGCTAATTGTCATGACAGATTTGCATTGAGGTATGCTGACAGATCCATCTTAATGTATTAAAGTACACATCTGATGAACTGCTTTCATACTGTTTAATTGCTTAAGTACTTAAATTAAACAGCAATCAATTAAATTTTTGCTAAAAAAAATTGCTGATGAGAAAATTAAACCTTTTGAATAAATTATGAATTCTGAAATTAGAAAGATAATTCAGCTAATTTTTCTTCGTAAATATTTATTATTTCTGCTATATTTTATAATTATTAATATAATTTTAAAATACTAACCATCTGCTTGTTTACAGTTGATGCAAACATTTATTAACCAAATTAAAAACTGAAGCCAAAATTTTTTATTTTTCTGATATTGCATGCTTGATCTCATATCAAGGTCAGCATAGAACACAATGTTTGTGTAATACAGCAAAACAATTTCTGATAATACATGCAGTCATGTGCAGTAGACATAACATGAGGTATGCTTGTGAAAAATGATATTCATATCTACAATGAAAAGATTGAACTAAAAACTATTTTGACATGTTGTATAGATATATTCAAGCACATCCCAATTAACTAGTAATAGCACCTCGGTTTTGCCTCTTGTCAAACAGGGAACATAAAAAGTCATAGCTTAAACATTTTTTTTGGTATAGAAATCTGAACATATGTTAATGTATTATTCTATATAATTATAAATGTATGTTTATTAAAAAAAATTAAAAGTTTACTTGGACAACCTGCAAATGGCTAAATTTATCATATTCAAAAATGATAGCAGACTATAAATAAGTCCTCGCTATTAACATGATGTTTACATTTTAATTTGTCATTTTAAAAGGATATCCCTTATTCAATTTAATTTCTTGGATGACCATTCACATTTAATGTTGATTTTTGAAAAATATTTTGTAGTTTATAGTTGAACATAAATTATGGATAAAAGTTATACCCAACCCCCACTCCACCAGCAAACATACCCGTCCTCCATTAGAATACTTTCATTGCATATAATATTATATGATTTCCTGAAAAAAGGAGTGTGGCTTAGGGCTTTATTATATACATATATATATACAGTGAGACCTCATTTATCCAGACTGCATCGTTTTTCTGAAATATGTCTGTATTAACGAATTTCCATACCACTGAAACATTGGGACATAACTCTCTTGAAAAATAAATGAAGGAAAACAAAACTTTGAACACAAATATATATTTAGTACAAATTGTATTAACATACCTCATTGTTGGTTTAAACAATGTTTATTAACGTTTTAACTTTGGGATCGGCCAACAGGCATAAGTCTCGTTGTGTGAGCATGGACACAATTTTCAATTCAATTCAATATGTTATTTACAACATTTGTGCTAACTAGCACTTGCACAATAAGCACCCGATAAGCAGTGGTGTGAAACCCTTTGTAGCCATGTTGGGTTGCGTCGATTATGCAAATTGTCATGAGTTATCACTCCTTTTCTGTTTGATATTAAAGGTATTAGTGATGTACGGTTAAATGGAGCAAATTGCCTTTATTTCTTACATATTGTTTTGGATTATGACCATCCAGTTCCAGAAACAAATTTTCCAGATAATGGATACATTTATTGTGTGGGAGTTTTGTTTTCTTGAATGACCATCCGAAAGGTGGGGTTTCTAGATTACTGAAGTCCGGATAAATGAGGTCTCACTGTATATATATACATAGATATATATGTAGATATATATATATAGATACATACATATGTACATATATACGTACGTATGTACGTACATACAGACACACGCACGCATGCATGCACATACATACATACACACATACACACATACATCCATACATCCATGCACACATGCATGCATGCATGCACGCACACATACACATACACACACGCACACACACACCCAAGCAGCTTAATGTGATACTTATTGTTTTAACAGATTCTCTGTTTTTTTCTTCTGGGGTTACATCAATCTTTTAAATACGGACCCTGGAATTAATAATAACTTGTGTTACATGATTAGCTAAATTTTGACAAAGAATGTATGTAAGCACCTTGAAATATTCCTGGGGAAAGGACTGGTTTGGGCAGATGCCTCCGGATTTTAAGTACCTCTCCCGATCAGATATTCAATTTAAACCCAATCTCCCACTAAAAACAAATCTACCGCTGTATCCTGCCAGTGTAAACATTTATAAATCACCTACAGGTCGCACTCCTTGAGTGGCATGCGTGGGGACTATTACCACGAATGTGCAAAAATACCTACATCCAGGTCTTTGGTGGTAAATTTAAACGACACCATTAGCAACTGATCACTTTCATCACTGCAAGAGTCAATGATACAGCTGATTACTGTAATTTTTTTCATGTTTTTATGGTGGATTAAAATTTTGGTGCTGATAAACTTTTGTTGTTAAACGCACATGTGAATGTCATGAAAACTGATTTCATGCAGTCTCCTCCCTGGGAATTTTCAAATGTTGGCATGTATGCATGTCATTGTTCAAGTTCTTGAAATTTGCGATGGCAGTCAGCAGAGTATTATGCAGTATGCTAAGTTTCTTGAGATTGCTTTTGCAGTTCTACATTTAACAGCAGTTGTCTGAATTTCAACAATTGTAGCTTCTGATATCCTTTACTTGCTACATGTATGTACTACAGAATGTTACATTCACTATGCACATGCTTTTTCATGGATGACTGTGGTTTGAGTCAATGTATAGAAAAAAGTAAACATTTTTGGAAATAAAACTATAAAAAAACATCTATCTTTTGTTTTAATTTAAATTAAAAAATGTTTTTGACAATTCTTGCATTTTTGCAGTTTTCTACTACCATTTCATCACCATGGCAGCATTATTGATTTCTACCTGCAGTATTCTTCTTTTCTTAGACAGCAGATAAAATTGTCCACAGTATATATACAACCATTATTCCTAAAATTAGTGTTTGTCATGTACTATTATATATGTTGGTACAAAGAAGGAACATTGAAATATCGGTATTCAGAAAATACATGCCTCGAGGCTTCCCTTTGTTTTTTCAATATGATGAATTATGCCAGTTTTATGATGTAGGTTGACAGGTATGATACATCTTATTAACTGATTTGACAAATATCAGCCTGTTTCACTAAATACGATATCAGCCAAAGAGGGCATCATCTTGCCTTACTGGTAATTCTTTCACATGTTGATGCTGATGTCAGGATATGGACATATGTTGACAAATTAACCTAGGTACATTACCACAGGTTGGTTGTACTTATTTTCTTTTTTCATTCAATTAAGGTTCAAGCACACTATCCTGGGCACACATCTCAGCTTCTTGTGCTGTCTGTCCAGTACAGAGGCTAGGGTTAGTAGAAGAGACCACCACACTAAGGTGGATACTTTTATTGATATGGTTGGTTGTTGGTTTGTACTTAATTTTCGTGCTTATATCCAATTAAGGTTCAAGCACACTATCCTGGGCACACATCTCAGCTTCTTGTGCTGTCTGTCCAGTACAGAGGCTAGGGT
>JAULBS010099319.1:0-31675 GCA_032355785.1 Symmetromphalus regularis | reverse complement strand
GCAGCAGGTTTCCTCTAAAGACATATGTCAGAATGACCATATGTATGACGTCCAATAGCCGATGATAAGATAAAAATTAGTGTGCTCTAGAGGTGTCTTTAAATAAAACAAGCTACTTCATTGTTATATGTATAAGTACCTCAGTCAGGTGTGACTTTTTCACTTTGACCTGTCCAATTTGACATTCTGTACAATTTCACTATTTTTTATTATAGTCAAACTAGTCATCAACTAGTCCAGTAATTCAGTCAGTTGCAATACACAGTTATATGTGTATATTAAGTCACACAACATGATATGGCTATGTAATTAATTACTTTAAATACAAATGCTTTTACCATATATGTTACTTGATAAATTACATTGTATACGTACATGTATCAATGTCATAAAGTTGTGATTTAATTCATGTTCATTAAACATTAACATATTTCACAGAATTATTTGATTTAGGTCTTAATATATGCATATAGTATATCACAATAGATGTAATTATGGATCATTTGACAAAATGATTGGTTTGACTGAATTGACAGATTGACTATCATATGTTGTTATGGAGTCAGTCTTCTAAGAATAAGGAACTTGTCCATGGGAAGTATGTTTGAATCTGTCTATATATATACTCAACCAAAAAAAGAAAGTATGCATTTAATCAATAGTAATTTATTTCATAAACCAGACAACATTCATGGCAGAAATTCTGGAATTAGATAACCAAACATTTATGAGGTGTATGTGTTTTTAGTAATATCACATGTTTGCTGCCAATCAACCATCACTGTGACCACCCACGAAATTAAAATATTTCAGCATGCATATTTTCTTTTTTGTTTAAGTATATATTGAGGCAGTAGGTCAATCTAACCTGCAGACAATTGTTTGTTTTTTATTGGATTAAAATGAGATATTTACTGGATGTGAGATCCTGTTATGAGCATTCATTTACCACATGCTGTTTTGCCCAGCTGTACACTTAACAACATGGACACGTGCCATGTAGAAGTGCTGATAAATTAAAGGCTTCTTTCTGCCAAACATACATTGTATTGATTACAAATTTAATAAACTCACTGTGGGCTTTCTGTTCTGGTAGAATCATTTGTTTTTCCACAAAACATTCGAGGTTTGAAACAAAAATTTGTCTGTGCAGGTTTCTTTGACTTGCTGCCAAATTATCAAAACTTGATTTTAATACTTTGTAATCTTTGGCTCAATTAAAAATACAGTCAAGTTCACTTAATTACATTCCTGATAATAGCATATTCCTGTTATCTGCATAATATTCTGCTGCACCGAACCATTTGTATGCAAATATATACAAAGAATTTTTTTTAATTGCATATGCTTTCTTTGTAATGTCTGATTAATTGCATAAGAAACTGTAGAAAACTTAATCAAAAGTACCAGCCTGTAATAATAACAGAAAAAAACTACTTATAAAGATTGCATATTGTTCAAATAACTACCTGCATTTTTGAAAACCTACATGCATTTTGTCAGGTATGCATGTAATATTCTGAACATTGATCCTATAGGGCCAGTAAAAATTATGCCAGTTGGTTCCAGCGTATCTGACAGCTTATGGTAACGGATTGTCTAAATGTGACCTACACATGGTGTTCTCTGTAATGTGCATATTAAATCTCCCAGTTACACACATGTCTACATGTTGCATTACCAAACACATGATAACATTATTAGTTAATTTAATGCATGTCTACATGTTGCACTACCAAACACTTGATAACATTATTAATTAATTTAATGCATGTCTACATGTTGCACTACCAAACACTTGATAACATTATTATTTAATTTAATGCATGTCTACATGTTGCACTACCAAACACTTGATAACATTATCAGTTAATTTAATGCATGTCTACATGTTGCATTACCAAACACTTGATAACATTATTAGTTAATTTAGCTCACTGAATTTCTCTTTTCTGTTTTTCAGGTAAGTGCTTGTTTTTTTGCATTGCAAGTGTATATTGTCCAGACTGTGAGTACATAATTAAAATATTGATGGTTTACTTATTAGTATTTTTATATTTTAATGGAAGTTCCAAAAATTTATGGTCTACGAAAGAAATCGTCAGTGTTCTGACAAAAGAGGCAAATATTCTAAATGTTATAAATTGACATAAAATAATTTACATGTATTATGTTAATAGGGCCATAGATTTTGATTATGAAAATAACAATTTTATCTTTCACTCCCTTTATTAGTTAATTAATTAATTAATTTTAGACAACAAGGCAAATCAGTGGGATGTCAAAATTTAAAAACGTCTACGTAATTTGGCAAAATTGCATATTCGCCCCTTTGTCAGAAAGACGATGAAATATAACGATATCAAATTTTTCAGTACATTTTTTTCAAAACGATACCACTAGAACACATTGATTTATTAATCATCAGCTACTGGATAACATTTGTTAATTTTTTCACATTGTCAGTGTGAGCCAGCCTCTGGTAGGTTTTGAATCACTGTCTTTCAGCTTGAGAGTCTGATGCCCTACTACTGGACCACTGAGGCTCACTTTTCAAGTATAAAAGATTGATAATAGTTAACAACATTGCCCCAACTCATTTCTCATTATTATCATTGGTTGGTTGGTTGGTTGGTTGTACATATTTTGTGTTTTGTATATCCCATTAAGGTTCAAGCACACTGTCCTGGGAACACAGCTCAGCTTTTTTTGCTGTCTGTTCAGGACAGAGGTTAGTGTTAGAAGAAGAAACAAAACCCACCGCTGCCACTAATGCAGCAAGGGATCTTTTATATGCACTATCCCACAGACAGGATAACACATACCACAGCTTTTGAAAAACCAGTTTTGGACCCTTGGTCAGTGTAAGTGGTATACACCTACCATCTGAGCTTTGATGAGCACTCACTCTGGGTTGGAGCTGATACTGAGATTAAAAGTCCCATACTTTGACTGAGATTTCATCCTAGTCACTACCAGCCGCAAGTCCTATAGCTTAACGATTGAGCTACTGGGGCAGGTTCTCACAGATTGTGTTTGAAACTGTCAGTGATTGGTTTCCAGATTCTTCTACACCCTGCTCATTTTCCAGATCCGATCCCACCCCACCCCCATCCAAGTTTTTATATGCTAGACTCAAATCGTAGCTCCCAGTCCCACTTCAAGATGAACACAATGATGATTGGTAGTGTTTTTAGATATCTGTGACAAAGCCTAGTCTTTAGAAGGGTTAATAAGGCTGGAGAAATGCTGGAACAGATATGTTGAAATTAGGGTACAGACTTCATGTAAGTAGAAAAACTAATTATTTGGATTCCATTGTCTTTCATAGACTAGAATTTTTTGGGACTCTCCTTGTAAATTATTTACATAGACTGAGTCACTATGAATATGTAACATCTATTCATTTCTTCATATTGGGTGATGTATTTTCAAAGTTCATATCACACACTATATATATGACACCCAATTTGAAATAAATTCAGATGTGTTTTCATAGTGGTTTAGTATAATATCCAGGTGCAGATGCTGGTTTTCATAGTGGTTTAGTATAATATCCAGGCACAGATGCTGGTTTTCATAGTGGTTTAGTATAATATCCAGGCACAGATGCTGGTTTTCTGAAAGGGGGTAGTGGTCCAACTGTGATGGGTAATTGTTAAATGTTAAAGAATAAAACAACGATAAAAGCGTTGGTCCAGACTTTGGACCATGCCCCTGGATCCACTACTGATATACATGTTATGTCTGTATTTTACTTGTACTTGGCTGTGAACTGCTGATTCAATATTAATAGCCAGCGTGCTCAAATTAACGTGGTGAAAACCCTACACCTGGATCAGTTTAGACAGCTCAATAGGTACTGGTACATGCATTTTACATGACATATGTCAAACTAATAACACTGAGCACTCACTGACCTCGTGTCAAGCTGACCTTATGTATTCATTATGTATCCACTGCTACACAGTATGCTAGGTTTTTCTTCTTGTCTCACTATGTCAATTTTATCTTCTTGACTTACCATACTGATTTTTTCTTCTTAACTTACCATATTGATTTTATCTTATTGACTTACCATATTGATTTTATCTTCTTGACTTAGCATATTGATTTTATCTTCTTGACTTACCATATTGATTTTATCTTCATGACTTACCATATTAATTGTATCTTCTTGACTCACCATGTTAATTTTATTTTCTTGACTCACCATGTTAATTTTATCTTCTTGACTCACCATATTAATTTTATCTTGACTCACAATATTAATTTTATCTTCTTGACTTACCATATTAATTTTATCTTCTTGACGTACCATATTAATTTTATCTTCTTAACTCACCATGTTAATTTTATCTTCTTGACTATGTTAATTTTATCTTCTTGACTTACCATATTAATTTTATCTTCTTGACTTACATGTACCATCTCAATTTTATCTTCTAGCCTCACCATGTTAATTTTGTCTTCTTGACTCACCATGTTAATTTTATCTTCTTGACTCACTATGTTAATTTTATCTTCTTTCTCACCATGTCAGTTTTTTCTTCTTGATTCAACATGTAATGTTTTTGTTTTTTGTTGTTTATCAAACCTTAATGGTATATACAATATGGCAGTTCTCTCTCTCTTTCTCTTTTTCTCTCTCTTTCTCTCTCTCGCTCTCTCACTTTTTTTTCTTTTTTTAAATTGAATATTTGTTCAATTTAAATTAGGGACTATCCCCTTTATGGTGGTTACTACTCTTCTGTGAAATCCTGGATACACCCCTAATATCTAAGGGTATGAAATACGAAATATCCAATTTCGTTTAGCTCTGCATAAATTATGATTGGCTAGTTAAATATTTGCTGAAATTCATTGTCAGATATAAGTGTAAACATTTGTGTTATTTATGACACTTACTTCCAACTCTAGTGTGATTTGAAAAAATGTGTTTTGGCCAAAGTTTCTCTTTATCTAATCTGCTTTCTTGACCATGAACTGACGAATGAAGGTCAGACAAATTGACAGTGATATAAATAATTAATAATCACCTAATGTCACCTCACCTTGGAGGCTGACCACGGAATTGATGTCAGACCACACTTAATCACCTGTTTACTTTCTATTGTGGAGCGGGATGTAGCTCAAATGGTAGTGTGTGCCTGTGAACCGGTTAGTTGTCGGATCAATCCTTCTCAGTGGACCCATTTGCAGATTGGGCTATTTTCCGTTCCAACCAGTGGTCCACAATTGGTTCATCAAAGGTCGTGGTATGTGCTGTTCTGTCTGTGGGACTGTGCGTATAAAAGATATCTTGCTGCTTATCAGAAAGTGTAGCGTATGTGGTGGCAGTGGGTTTCTAAATAAATATGTCAGAATGACCATATGATTGACATCCAATAGCCGTTGATAAAATATAAATCAATAAGCTCTAGAGATGTCGTTAAATAAAACAAAACTTTTTTTTATATTCTTGTAGTAGTAATAATGTAGCATCATCTTTAGTGTTCAGCTTTTGTGTGCAAACACACTCTTTAAGTAATAAATGGTTAGAAAATAACAGATACTCAATCTTGTGTGCTGATTGGCCTTGTTAACAAAATCTTAACACTCAGTCTTGTGTGAGAATTTATACTGTTGTGTTTAACAGCAGGTTTAATACATAGTTTCTGTAATCCTATGAGCCAATTTCTCATCCCTGGGTTAAGTAGCATAAGGTTATACTGAAACCCAGATTTAACCTTGGACTGCAAAATACACTGGAAACCTTTATCTACACTCTCACTTTGGTGATTCTTCATGTCGTTTTGTGAGTCTTGGTGGTCCAGCAGTAGAATGTCAAAACTCAACCTGATGACAGTGGTTCAAAACCCGTTGGAGACTATTTCACACTTGACTAAGTGTCAAAATCACCAAATGTTTGACATCCAATAGGAAATGATTAATATTTGAATGTGCTGTAGTGGTGTCATTAAATAAAACAAACCAAAAAAAATTCTTTGTGTCGTTCGGGTTATATAAATTGTGCAGTTATAATCCGTATTTGCCTTGTGTCACTGGAAGACAAGCATATGAAAGGCTTAATGCAAATAACTATAGTTTAACCCAGGGCTAACCTGTAGGTTTCCTTAACTGACCAAAAAACCCATGAATAAGAAATCTGCCCACTTATTAGATGGATAATGATCAGGCTCATTCCTAGACCCATAGTGAGACCCCTATCCTGTATACAATGGCTGTGTATGCTTTCTCCTGCAAGCCTTAGAACAAACTTACAAATACAGTATAACCTAGATTTACTGCCTACTGTCAGTACCAATGTGATTTTGGCATTATATCGAATTGGCGTTAAAGTGAGGGTGCCAAAGATGCGCCACCAAACATTATTGTCACGTGATCATCGGAGCGGCTTTTTTTATTTGTACCGCTACTTCTTTGAACTGCAGAATCACTGCAGGGACAACTAACTAATACAGTAGTGTTGTCAATCATTAGACAATAACAAAAGTAACAACTCCTGATGAGCTTAATTATGACCAATATATTGTCGAGCCACTTGATCACAGCTAATTGAAGCATTGGCGATACAGTCGAGGGGAATGTAACATATAAAATGCGTTTTGTTCAAAACCATGTTTGGCGGAAGGCGGATAGCGAGGGTTGTGCTAAATAGAGGGAATTAACAATGAAAACAAATTATACTTGGAAGAAAGTTGGCAATACGAGAGGTTGGCGTTAAATCGGGGGGTGGGGGGCGATAAATCAAGGTTATACTGTACTCTATTTTATTGTGAATAATTCCATTTTTATTAGGGTTTACATCTCATTTTCTAAAGGTGCACTCAGGAAATCATTCATATAGTACACTCTAGATTGAGTGACTTGGCAGCTAGGCACTTTGTACTAAATATAGTTAACACTCAAGTATTCATGTAAAACCTATGTGTTACGAACACTGGTTTATTCATGAGCAACTTAGATAGTAATGGAACTGACAAGATGAATAGTAAAGTGAGTCAATGATTCTCAGTCTGACTTCTGAGAACTAGTTAGTATAAGCAAGAAGACACGCCAAGACTTAAAGAGCTTGTTACAAGTATAACAAATTTAACACACAGTCAAACCTGCTCATACTAGCCACCTGTAATTAGCGGTCACCAGCTCAAGATTATTTTGTGTGTAATATATGTTATTAAATTCACAGATAATACATGAAAGGTTATTTTAGAAATTTCTGATGCAGCATTATAAAACTGTAAAAAGTGGCCCCCAATAATAAGCAATTACCTGTCTTAAAGACACTTGTTGCTTTCCACGAAACCGATTAAAGCCTCAAACTTTTGTATCACTGGCTAGTGACAGATTCTGTCTTGATTGTCACAACAATATAAACAAGATGGACACAGACCAGCTATTTCTTGGCTGCTATGTATAAAACAATCCTTTATAGTAGAAAGTTGACTTGTTCCAGTCCATTTCCTGGCTGGGTTTGGTGTCTTGATACAGAATTTCAGTGGACATCTTGCTCTCTTCTTGCCTGTGTTATCAGCTGTTGACAGTTCAGCTAGAACCGCTTGGATTAATTGTAAACAAAAATCCTTGACCAGCTATGGCAACAGAGATTTTACACAGAGACAAACAAGTGTCTTTAAGCATCCTTTTTTCATAACTCGCTTAGGTGACTGGATGAGGCAGGTTGGACTGTACATGTTGTATGTTCTCTCAGGAAAGATTTTCAGGTACAATTCAGGGCTTTAGATAGTGTTTGAAGAGCATTACAGTTTTTGCCTTCTATGGCAATTGGATCAGAATAGATCAAGGGCACTTTAGCAAATGTTAAATGATTATTGTTATAGTGCTGTCATGAAATTTGAGATCCTGAAAATCCAACGTTATGCCCAGCTGAATTTAATTCCTGGACAAAAATTGGTGGGGAAAACAGTAAATACCACTTCCATTATCCTTCTAAATACATGGGACTCAGTTTACTGAGCCAATTTTTCTATTACCTCGAATTCACACGATTAATTTGAATTCATAAATCATCCATTTAAGGAGGGAAAAAGCTAACTTATGTACGTTGTAAATATGGACCATATAATTTAATCTCAGCTATTGTGCTTTATGCAAAGTTCCTAAAATGATTGAGTCCACTAATTATTTAAGTTAACAAAACTCTACAAAGATTGAGCTCTAGTCATTTTCCTTTTTATTTTTCTGTTGCCTAACACAAACACTTCATGAAACTACTACGCAGATAGTTTGTTGATTAGAAGTAGTCAACTATGTCCAAATTGCAATAGAATGGTTAGAGGATTAAAATACTCGAACTAACCAGTCTTTTCAATATGGTTTTGCTAAAGTTAAGATTCTCAGGTCATTGACCAGTATTGTTGCTTAATAATATGAATACAGTTTGGAAATCAGAGGACTTTCAGCAAAATACTCTTGTATAAACAAGAAAGTAATTCAGTGGTAGTGTGACCATGATGTAAAATGGGTTGTTAGATTGATCACATTGATGGACCTACTGGGCTATTAGTAATTCCAGTCTGTGGTCTATGACAGGTATACCAAAAGCTGTGGTATATATTGTACTGTCTATCATGAAAATGAAAAGCAGTAAGACCTGTTTGCAATTCATGGTCTTTAAAGGAAATTCATTATCGCCAAATAGGCTATTTATTTAGATTGGTAGGAAGGACTCTTTTATATTTCCTTTTCCATAGACAGGACAGCACCTACCACAGACTTTGTTAAACCAGTTGTGGACCACTGGTTACAACAAGAAATATCCCAAATGGGTCCAATAAAGGTTATTGATCCAGTGGGCTATTGCTACTCAGGTGGCTACTTCACCTAATTCTTGAGGCACATACCACTCCTTCAAATTTGGTTGTTTGTATGTACTTCCATGCTTATATCCATTATATAAGGTTCAAGCACACTGTCTTGGGCAGACAACTCAGCTTCCTGTGCTGTCTGTCTAGGAAAGAGGTTAATGTTAGTAAGAGAGAGGAAACCTGCAGACACCACAATAATGTGGTTACTCTTATCGATAAGTAGTAAGGGAATTTTTATAAGCACTTTCTCACAGAGTAGTACAAACCAGCTGTAGATCACTGGTCAGTATAAATAGTGTACAACTGCTCAATGTACTTTGCAGAGCACTCACTCTGGATTGAAGACAGTTACTGCTCAATGTACTTTGCAGAGCACTCACTCTGGATTGAAGACAGTTACTGCTCAATGTACTTTGCATAGCACTCACTCTGGATTGAAGACAGTTCCGAGATTAAAAATCCCATGCCTTGACTGAGATTTGATCCCTGTACCAACCAGCTGCAAGTCCAGTAGGGTAACCACTACACTATCGTGGCCATTTCCTTACATTTTGTGTTTCCATGTTTTTTAACATAACCATGCCTAAGGGAAAAAAATACAAATAATGAGTACCATGTAAAATAGTAATAATTATATACCCCTTAATTGGCTAGTGATGGACATCTATTGTATGTATTCTGTAAGTCCACACATTGTCACTGATGAGTTATTGGTTTCATATCTCCATTGTTAATAAACTCCTCATCACAACAACAACATCATTAGCTTATTACTTGTAGAGCATCTCTCCTACAATATTTCACATTCACCATGCTCTGGGTTTTCTTCCTTATATTCTTGTGACCTTGTAATGGCCTGGTGGCTGTAAAACAAAATGTTTAGTACCACCAGCACTGGTGTATTTACAGTACTGTGAAGGGAAAAACGGTCAGATGAATTACAGATGGCCAGGTGAAAGGTTGTGGCCAGACAATTAAGTGCCAGGCCAAGATCCCAGGGAGCCATGTCAGATAGTGATTGTAGCATGTCTTGAACAGATTTGTTTTCTTGGGATTCAGTGTTATTGGTTCTATTGCTGCAGTGATGTAGGATTGTTACACTGTGATATTGTGTCATTAATGGCCAACATTTCATGTGCCACACTACAATAATTCATGCATGCTATAAATTGTGTCACAATATCAATTAACACATATGGTTTTCTTTTTTCCATGCTCTTATTATATAGCAAAAAATTAACTATGTTGACTATAAAAAAAATTGATCTATCATAATTCAGGCCGACCCTCTGATTCTGAGATATATTCCACTTCTTACAATTTAGAACTGATTCTACTTATCAGTTCACAGACCTGTGAAAGTACAACACTTTTTACCTTGACATTGCTTATTCTGCATTTAAAAATGGATATAAAAATACAGCACTAACAAGCCCCCCCCACCCCCCTCCCCTTACACAATGATTCCATTTTTTTACTAGTTATAGCAAATAACAAATAAAGAAGATGTCAGTGAAACATTAAAATGTAAAGGTACATGTTAAGAATTTTATTTTTAATTCATACAGGTAGTGCTGTATTTTTATATCAATTTTTGAAAGCAGAACAATTTCCTTAACAGACTAGCAATGTCAAGGTCACTAGTGTTGTACTGCTACAGGTCTGTGAACTGATCAGTAGAATCAGTTCTAATTGCAAGTTCTAAGTGAAAACTATTTCAGAGGCAGAGGGTCGGCCTGAGATATGATAGATCACTGGATTGATCCTCTTTAATGGGCCTATTCAACTATTTCTTGTTCTATGCATAGGTCCATGATGGTGTGACAAAGTTAATGGTATGTGCTGTCATGTCTGTATGGAAGCTAGTTTTCTGTACAGATCTTGAATAGTAAAGTAGTTACACTGTCATATTCACAGCTGATAGGTGCTAGGATCAAATCTAAGTCAAGTTTAAGGATTTTTAATCTGCATACTGAGTCCAACCCAGTGAGAGTGTTCCACAAGTCTCAGTAGATAAGTGTACACCACTTGCACAAACTTGTAGTCGACACCTAGTTTATCAAAGGCCATAATATGTGCTGTACTGTCTTTGGGAAAGTACAAATAAAAGAGTTCTTGCTGCTAATCAGAAAAGTGTAGCATAATTACATGTGGTGGTAGCAGGTTTCCTCTAAAGAGCATGAGTTGCAAAACACCATTTGTTAGACACTTAATAACCACCACAGGTGTATGGGATCCCATTTCTTTCTTTTTTTGGAGGGGTGCAGGTCAATTTTTGTCCAAATTTAAGGGTTTTAAAAGAAAAAGCCTCCTTAATTTTTGCCCGAATAAGAAACTTGCTTCAACTTTGGAGTGAAAGAATTTCCTCCCTCCCCTGACCTCTCACCCCATCTTGTATGCTTATGATAACCATTAATAAACAAATGATTTCAAACAATCTTTTGAACTCCACATTTGTATGTTAAAAGATGAAACTGAACTGGGTTTTTTTTTTTCCTGCTTGCAATTAACATAAACAAAAAGTAATTGTCATCACTGTTATTGTCCGTTTCATTGATTATATTTTTCAACTATATATTATCATTAAAACTGCATCCAAAAGTTGTGTTGTGTTTACCAACATCACATAAAACATTGATGGATTTCTGTTGTGTTTACCAACATCACATAAAACATTGATGGATTTTCAGCATTGTATTTAAATAATGTATATTTATGTGACAGTCCCTTTACAAACAGGAGGTCAAGCAACACGTTTATATTTGATAAAGTAACATGATAAAGTGTATTTTGTTTTGATAAACACACTAGTGATTACTTGTTTCAAACCAGTGGTTAAGAGAAAAGTTTAGAATTAAATTAAGAAGCAACTTCAGTAGAAATTATATTTAAGTGTGGTAGATCCAGATGCTCCATTTTCAACATCTCCAGCTACCAATTTTTATCTTTTGGACTTCGGACACTTTCAAATATTAAAAATAAAAAAATAAATGTTTGGACCCTCTCGTCGTCGGATCGATCCTTATCAGTGGATCCATTTGCAGTTTGGGCTATTTTCCATTCCAACCAGTAGTCCACAACTGGTTTATCAAAGGGCATGGTATGTGCTCTCCTGTATATGGGAAGGTGCATAAAAAAGACCCCTTGCTGCTTATCAGAAAGAGTAGCCTATGTGATGGCAGCAGGTTTCCTCTAAAACAAATAGAATGACCATATGTTTGACGTGCAGTAGCCAATAATAAGGTAAAAATCAATGTGCTCTAGAGGTGTCATTAAATAAAAACAAATTGTTTGGACCCTCTCCTTCCAAAATGCCACCACTCTTGGTATTGACAATGAATAATATCCTAAGGTATCCAAAAATAATAAATCTAATCTATTTCTTGACTTTATAAATATATTTAGCTTAACCATGCTTTGAACAGCTTGGGGCTTTGACATCTACAGTTCTGTTGAATATTTGCCATTATTCTTGTAAAGATTTCTGTTGGTAGATTTTAATTATTCATTTGTGTTTTCCATCAGAACTTATGGTTAAGAAGGTGACTGACCTGCTGTTTATCAACAGATGGCCATCTTTCTGCACAATCAATCAATAGCAGTTCTGTAACAATAGTATGTTATAGATTTCCACTTGAGAAGCGTTTGTGTAAACACTCCCAACAGCACACACAGACCCTCCCTCAGTGATTGTGGTGATTGTCGTTTCTTGATCGTCCTTGGAACATTCATCTTGCAATCTTTCAATTATTTGTAGACAAATTATGATGCTGAGGATGTTGTTTTGATCCTATCAGTGTGAAACTGATGTGACTTCGGGTGATAATACATCTGTTGTATTGGTTAGATGATCTCTGAACAGCAGAATTCTGTCCAAGTGATGATGTATTGGTTAGATGATCTCTGAATAACAGAATTCTGTCTAAGTCATGATGTATCTGCTGTATTGTTTAGATGATGTCTGAACAGTAGAATCCAGTCCAAATAATGATGTATCTGCTGTATTGTTTAGATGATGTCTGAACAGTAGAATCCAGTCCAAGTGATGATATATCTGCTGTATTGTTTAGATGATGTCTGAACAGTAGAATCCAGTCCAAGTGATAATGTATCTGCTGTATTGTTTAGATGATGTCTGAACAGCAGAATTCTGTCCAAGTCATGATATATCTGTTGTATTGCTTAGATGATGTCTGAACAGCAGAATTCTGTCCAAGTGATGATATATCTGCTGTATTGCTTAGATGATGTCTGAACAGCAGAATTCTGTCCAAGTGATGATGTATCTGCTGTATTGGTTAGATAATGTCTGAACAGCAGATTCTGTCTAAGTGATGATGTAGTTACTGTATTGGTTTGATGATGTCTGAATGCAGAATTCTGTTCAAGTGATGATGTATCTGATGTATTGGTTAGATGATGTCTGAATGCAGAATTCTCTCCAAGTGATGAAAACAAGGAATGTTTACGAACATCCCATCAGATTGGTTTTTCAGTGACTTTTAGGTATGAAACACATGATGCTCAGAAGAAAGCTGCCACATACATGTAGGTTACTCTGTTTATTGGGAGCAAAAGTCTTTTATATGCAGTTTTACCACAAACAGGATGGCACATGCAATGATATTTGTTATACCAGTTATAGACCACTAGCTGCATTGAGAAATAGACCTTCGCATCTAGTGAAGGGGATTGATCCAAAAACCAATCACACCTTGAGTGCATGCTCTACCTCTGAGCTATGTTCTGCTCCGTCATGGTGCTTATGTCTTCAGAAATAATTATTAAAAAAATTATATTGGAGAAACTTCCATGTTATTAAAAAGAAGAATTGTTTACACTGTCATATCTGTAGATAGTACATAGCCATGTTGACATGTGATCAGTAAGAGCAGGTGATTTTTATTAGGTGCTTTTCACAAGCATGGTATCCATTCTTCATTGTGAGCAATGTCACTGCTATGAGAATTTGACAGTTATGAACATTGTGACTATTAACAGCAGGTGATGTTTACAAGGTAGGTTTTAAAGTAAGGTTTATTGAGCAACTTTATTCCTATGAGAATCTGACAGCTACAAACAAATGTCCACTGTGAACAAGTGGGTTTTTTTTTTAATAAGCTATGATCATGTTGCTTTTACAAGCATGTAAACATTATTAGCAAGTGACCTTGACCATCAGTGAACTTTATGAATAAGTTACCTTTATGATCATACAACCTTTTTCATCTGGTGGCCTTTGTGATCTTAATAGAAAAGTGGCTGTTATGAACAAGTATGGATTTTAAGTTGATGACCATTCTAATTAGGTGAGCTTTGTAGGACGAGGCCTTTAAGACTTAAAGTGACCTTGAAAGGTGACATTCATTAAACATTTATAAACATACACACATTAAAATAGAATGGAAATCTCTTTTATAGATAGCTGGTTGATGTACAGGGTGGTCTTTATATGAAATTGACTGTACTGCATGTTGTGAACATAGAAATGCTTGAATACCACGTTTTGTTGTGTATAACTCATAAAGCTGGCAGATGCTTGTTCTTGCAAGCTGCTCTCCAAGAAAAAAATCAACTGTATATGTTTCAAGATGCCACCTGGGGCATTCCAGATTGATTTAGTTTTTTGTTGGCTCTGTATAGCATGTTAAGGAAAAGCTACGAAAATTACATTGACAATTGAAGAGACTGATGTACTTGGTATAAAATCTGATGTGTGAACACTCCATGTACTGCCAACCAGAATTGTTAGGGGTTTTAAAACTAATTATTTCTAAATAATGTAAAAATTGCATGTCTTACAGGCATTGTGTTTTTATATCAATTATTGAAATGGCTGAGATTAAAGTTTCTTTTAAAGACATTTAGAATTAAACATTCAGTTCCATTTGCTAACATGAAGCATTTGTATCGACAAGTACAAATTTGATAAGACAAGCAGAGTATGTCATTGGTTTGGTAGAAAAGTAGAATCTTTAAAAAAACACTATCATAATTTTTAGCAATCTAAAATATCTTAAATGACTTAATAAAATGTATGTATAAAGGTGAGTACATGTAAATTATTGAAACAAAAAACAAATCTATCGACGATACAAACGGACCTTTTTTTTTTTTTTTTTACCTTCTCCACTAGAGCTCATTGATTTATTAATTATTAGCTACTGGATGTTAAACATTTATTAATTTTGACACCCAGTCAGTATGAACCAGCCTTTGATGAATTTTGAACCACTGTCTTTAGCTTGAGAGACTGATGTCCTAAGATTGGAAAACTGAGGCAATCCACCACTTGTTGATAAAGTTAAGAACAGAAAATAGTTCTCAACAAAAACTCCAGATTTATTATCAGTTAGTTTCATTCAAATATAAAAATAAAAACACACACAAGTATCAAAACATATCAATGATATAACACATAAAAGTATCAAAACATATCAATGATATAGCATGCAAGTATCAAAACATCAATGATATAATATACAAGTATCAAAACATATCAATGATATGACACATACAAATATCAAAACATATCAATGATATAACACATACAAGTATCAAAACATATCAGTGATATAACGCATGAAAGTATCAAAAAAAATATCAATGATATAACACATACATGTATCAAAACATATCAGTGATATAACACACACAAGTATCAAAACATTAGTGATATAACATATACAAGTATCAAAACATATCAGCATTATAACACAAGTACCAAAACATATCAATGATATAACACATAAGTATCAAAACATATCAGTGATATAAATGAATACTAAAGATAAAAAAAAACATGAATTAGTGTTGATTTTTCTGGATAGTCTTCACATTGAGCTGTGATGATTATGATCAAATGTTCATGTTGTGATTGCATTCTTTCTGTTTCTCCTGTAATGTAACCGGCTGTTGAAATACATGTAGCAAGCCTGCATTAGTGACTCCCATCTTTGTGAAAATGACCTTGGAATAAATCAATGACCCAAATGAGAGGAAACAACTTCTTGATGCACTTTGAAAAGATACAGATTATAAAGCTTTCAAATGACATTATCTGTGATGACCATGAATATATACATTAGATGTTATTTTACCAAGGGAAGGCTGGAAAACAGTTTAATACATATTGATTTCAAGACTTACCAATTAATATTTGTTTGTTTTGGAGCTGTTTTTAATCATGGAGTGGAATCTAGCTCAATCATTAGTGCATTCACCTAAGGTGCTTTCTACATAGGATCAAATCCTTCTGATGGATTCATTCTCTGATTGGGTTTTTTCCTGTCCCAATCACTGCCCCATGACTGAAAAGGATCCATAGCTGTTAATAGTTGAATAAAAACTTTTATGTAAATAAATAAGAAAATAATTACAAAGTATTAAGCAAAATACAATATGTTACAAAAGTGAGGTTTTATTTAACGACGCCTCTAGAGCACATTGATTTTTAATCTTATCAGCGGCTATTAGGCACAATCCTTTCTAACTTAATTTCCAGCAGCTGTTAAGTGCTATAGGACTATAAACCAGTGAATTAGGTCCTGGGATCAAATCCCATAAGTGCAGTCACTGGATTATGCATTTCATCATTGCTGTACAACTGGTATATCAGTGACTATGGAAAAAGACATCTTGCTGCTAAGCATACATGAAAGAGTAATAGCCACTTGGATTCATTGTGCTGGGATATCAGATAAATAACCCTTTAAATTTGCAGTGGCATTTGCCAAACATGCTCATTTTCTTGAAATTGCCTTCACAGTGTAATACAAGAATAATTTAGCCATTCAATTAACTAACATTGTACAAGTGTCTGAATTTCAAAGGCTGAATAAATGTTCCTTTGAAGAGAATTGCCCTGAGAGAATGTTCTGTGGGAAATAATACCTACATGTATTATCATCTTACATTGTAAAGCTGTGTGCTATTTAATGTAAAGTAAAAATAAACTTTGTTTTATTTAACGATGCCTCTAGGGCACATTGATTTTCATCTGATCTTCATCTTATCATAAGCTATTGGACATCATATGGTCAGTTTGACATTTATTTAGAGGTAACCCACTGCTGCCACTTAGGCTACTCTTTCCGAAAAGTAGCAAAGGGTCTTTTATATGCACCATCCCACTGACAGGACAGCACATATGATGACCTTTTTTTGATGAACTGGTTGGAATGGAAAATAGTTCAAACGGCAGATGGGTCCACTGAGAAGGTTCGATCCCTTGACCGACACTACCGTATGATTGAGATCCTGCTCCCTGTTATTTAAATGGTCCATGCATTATTCCATGATAAATCAAGATTCTCTAAGCATCTGGCAAAACTGGCAATTTCCATATTTACTGGATGTATTATTCCATTACACAGTCTCAATATTACAAACCCACCAACACAGGCACTCTCTGTCTATGATAAGTATTCTCTTGAGTGCCTCATTTTTGATCTTTGCTAAAATAATTATGCATCTGGAGAATTGATGAAGGTTAGTTGGAATGGGAAGATAATTGCTCAGCATTTACAAACAGATTGTTCCATCGATTTGCTGCAAGTGCCTCGTCCTCTGGATTAATACTTTGATTGTGAATACGCTTAGAGCCAGGTTGTTGTTTTATGTCACACTTATAGTTAATGTTATTTATATCAATAAAGGGAAACAATCTCACTTAGCAGTTCTAAATTCATGTACCATAAATGATCGAGTTAATGTGTCAAGAAATTAATGTAGGTTATTTCAAATTAAATGAGTATCATTATTAATCATTTTACTTGATGAATTTATTATGATTATTGTGGGTAAAATAAAAATGTGTTAATTAATTATTGCTTGTAGTATTTTGCGTGAATTTCTTGTATTTATTCCATTGTGAGCGGGATCTAGCTCAAACGGTAGCATGTCTGCCTGTGAACTGGTCGGTCGTCGGATTGATCCTTCTCAGTGGACACATCTGCAGTTTGGGCTATTTTCCATTCAAAACCAGTGGTCCACAACTGGTTTATCAAAGGCGGTGGTATGTGCTGTCCTGTATGTGGGATGGTGCATATTAAAGATCCCATGCTGCTTATCGGAAGGAGTAGCCTGTGTGGTGGCAGCGGATTTCCTCTAAAGACAAATGTCAAAATGACCATATGTATGACATCCAATAGCTGATGATAAGATAAAAATAAAAACAAACTTTACTTTATTTCATGGTTTACAGTAATTGCTATTAAATTTGGCACAATGGAGATAAAGGAAAGGAATGTTTGTTTAATGACACCCCAGCACATTGTTTATTCAGCAGCTGTTAGAGGAAACTTGCTACTGCCACATAGGCTATTCTTTTTTATTAGCAGCAAGGTATCTTTTATGCTTTCTATAGACAGGACAGCACATACCACATCCTTTGATAAACCAGTTGTGAACCAATGGTTAGTGCAAGTGGTTATCAGTATATACCTACCCATTGAGGTTTATCAAGCACTCATTCTCGGTATCAGGATTAAAGATTAGCAACTGTAAATATCGTTAAAGATTAGCAAATGTAAATATTAGAAAATGTTTATTTTAGTATTCATCAAAAAGACAATTTTCATATTACAGTTAGAATTTGTCTGATTATACTGTTGTTGTTTTTGCTATTTTCAAAGAGCTCATGCATAAGGTGCTATAGGTGGCTGGTTTGACCCTCTTCACTGGACCCATCTTGGCTGTTTCATGTTTCAGCTAGTGGTTCATGACCAATTACAAAGACCATTATATGTGCTCTCTGGTCTGTGGAAAAGTACATATAAAAGATCCCTTCAAGCTAATTGGAAAGAGTAGCCTATGTGGCAGTAGTGGGTATCTTATGATGACCATGAATCACAAATATCAAGAGTTTAACCAATGTTAAATAAGTATTCCTTATTATTATTATTTTAGTTAAAATTCATCTGAAACTCTTTCTTGTGACCTAATTAATCTATATACAAACTGCTATCTATTGATATCTGAGTTCATGCTAGATTAAGTCTGTTGGACTGTTCTACAAACCTGTATATGAAGATTACAAGATAGCAATTTCCATTCAGTACACAATGACAGAACTCATGATTATATTATAGATAGTCTGAGAGGTAATTTGACCTATCATGCACCCACCCAGTACTCTGCTAGATTCCTTAGGGTGTGATGAACACATTTTATTGCAAATTTTTTATGAAGAATCCCTTGGGATGCACCAGATTTACAGCCTTAAATGTTGGGGTCCTGTCTCTAATGCCAAATGTAGATGTCAAAATATGGTAGGAAAAAAAAACAACATTAAATTACAAATAAATCACCTTTTAATGATCATAATGACTAAAATCAATAATGACTGAGTATCTGAATGCTTTCTGTGTTGTCTAAATCAAACAGAAATGAAATATGTTGAGGCACTGATTCACAGTGGGAGTGGGAATCTAGCTCAAACAGTAGCGTGTCTGCCTGTGAACAGGTTGGTCGTTGGATCGATCCTTCTCATTGGACCCATTGGCAGTTTGGGCTATTTTCCATTCCAACCATTGGTCCACAACTAGTTTATCAAAGGCCATGGTATGTGCTGTCCTGTCTGTGGGATGGTGCAGGTAAAAGATCCCTTGCTGCTTATCAGAAGAAGTAGCCTATGTGGTGGCAGCAGTTTTCTCTAAAACATATGTCAGAATAACCATGTTTGTTTGGGCTACTTGGAAGGTGGTTTTGGATGAATAAAAAACTAAATATATAACTTACCTCATTAATGTTGATATTTTTTTAAATATAAAAATTGTCCTATAAAAGTAATTTTTTTAAATATTTCGAGCCGGCATTACTTTGACCGCCATGTTTTATTTAAACAGATGGGTGTCAGGTAATTATTTGTATAATGTATTTCTATGGTACGCAGTTATTATTTTATAAATATATTTATCATAACTTAATATAAATATCATATATGCAAAAAAATATTTATTAAAGCAAAAACGATGAACAAGATACGAATATTACCGGAAATGGCTGAAATGTTTCGAATGTTAAAAAGGACAGAGTTACCCCTCTTTGTAATGCTGTCGAATGATAAGACTTGTCAACGCTGTGCAATATCGTAGATTTTAATATACAAGTGAATGAGTAATATTTTAAATCATTATTTAACAAAGTAATGAAAGAAATTGGAACATAGGACTTTTTTTGCTATTTCCAAAACTCTAGTCCTTTTTCGCCTAGGTTCATGCAAACTTAAGTAATCAACAAAAATCCATGTTCCAAGTAGCGTAAACAGACTATAGTTTTATGATGCTGTGGTATGACTACGTTAAGCAGCACTGGATTCAGCTTCCCACCCCAAAAACAACAAAGGATAAAAAAATGTATTCTGAACAAAATTAATGTGGAAGCAATGTTTAGCTTGTCAACATCTTTCAATCAAACTCTTCCTTACAGAAAGTAAAATATGAGCCATAACATGCAAGAAATCTCAGAAAAGGTGCAATAAATGCAGATTTTCAGAGCATAGTGCTGTATGTTAGCTTGGAAGCTACGTGTCAAAATAACCAAATGTTTGACATCCAATAGCTGATGTTTAATAAATCAGAGTGCTCTTCTGGTGTCGTTAAACAAAACAAAACAAAAAAGTGTTCAGCCATATTTGCAATGGATTCTCTGTTTGAATAAATAAAGTTATTATTGAAGTAAAAAAACTGACACAAATCATATGTTTTTAGTATTTACCAAATGACCATCCCATCATTCTTATAGTAAAGCTTTTATGTCCAGACTGTTCTCTGTGCCTTTTTTGTTATCAAATTCATCAGCTCGCACTTTTTTTCCTTTTAACTTCCATTAACCTGTCTATTCTTATTACTAAGTCAGACTGTCAGTAATTTAATTTTGTTCTTATCATGAAAACAGTATTTTTCTAACATACTGTTTAGACAGTTTTGCTGTAAACTCCCTATTTAAAAATAACTATTTAAATTTATTAATGTTTGATAAACCAGTTGCAGACCACTGCTCAGTATAAGTAGTTTATACCTTGCCAAGTGGTCAGTCTGGGTCAGAGCCAGTAATGACATTGAAAATCTCAGGCCTTGACAGAGTTTTGATCCCAGTACCTACCAGCCAGGTTTCTGGTAGTGTGACCACTGCACTGGCCACAGGTATTTTATATTTTACAACTCTTCATACCAGAGATGTCCATTCAAAAGGTATCACAATTTACCAGCTTATTTAAAAAATTAATATTAAGTGAGAAAATATAGGTCCCTAATAGGTGACTAATTTTTAAAATATCTGAACATATGGTTAGATCTAGCATGTCTGGAGACAGAGTTATATTTTGGGAACAATTTTTTTTTTAACAACACCACTACAGCACATTGATTTACTAATCATTGGCTATTGGATGTCAAACATTTGGTTATTTTGACATGTAGTCAAGTGTGAATCAGCCTCCAATGGGTTTTGAACCACTGGCGTCAGCTTGCGAGTCCAACGTTCTATAACTGGACCATTGAGGCTTATGAGATTCTGGGAATGTGTTCCACTACTAGCTGTATCACCTGATCACCAATCACCCATTTTGTAAATTATTGTCAGGAATACACTGGTAAAATGAAGATATGCACCTCCAGCTATGAAGTGTCACTATTCTGCCACCTCATACCCTATGTATCGAAAAATTACTATTTTATGGATGGACTCTTGGGAAAACGAAAATTTTTCAGACAAGTCAAACCTGTATATAACAACCAGCTAGTGGTCCTCTTAAAAGTGGTTGTTAGCGAAGGTGGCTTTTATATACAGGTTGAAATACATGAGAAATGATCACTTTGTGTTGGAGCCAGTAATGAATTTGAAAATTCAAGGCCTTGACAGAGATTTGATCCCATTACCTACCAGCTATTTTTCTTTAAAAGAATATCTCAAAAGTGGCTTTTATTAAAAGCTGGCATTTATAAACATGTGGCTCTTATATACAGGTGGCAATTAGTCCAGTTAGAGAATTTTAATTATTACAGACTACAAGTTCAAGCATTTTGGACAGCTGGTATCACAAATATTTCTCAAACACTGAACATCACATTTCAAAGTGTATAAGTTGATCTTGTCGCCATTAGCCATTTGAAAGTGCTTGGCATGATGTGCTGGTTCTGGAGATGGTCAATCAATAGCACAGCTACCTCATGGCAGATTGCTGTATGTTCAATAACGGACAAACCCTCTACTCGCTCTACCAGTAATTACGATTACACCAACATTTACAGTCTTGGAATTCAGCTAGCTGTTAACTTTTGAAATCAGCTGGATGGGAATTAAAATCATGTAAGTTCTTAACTCTTTTTTCACAATGTAAGAAAAGCAGGAAGTATTATTTGTTGTTTTTTAAGATGCCTTTTAAATTAGTTTTTTTTAATCTATGTTTCTAAAGTTCTGGCAAATTGTTTTCAATTTTAAGCTTTAACTGAATACTTTCTTTTTCATTTTATTTTAAAAAGGAGTTTTTGTGTTGGGGTTTTAATTAAACAACTATACAGTTTAAAAAGGAGTTTTTGTGTTGGGGTTTAGTTAAACAACTATACAGTTTAAAAAGGAGTTTTTGTGTTGAGGTTTAGTTAAACAACTATACAGTTTAAAAAGGAGTTCTTTGTTATATTATTCACCAAAATGTCTAAATTTAGATGTGATATGAGCCTCAGTGGTCCAGTGGTAGGACATAGGATTCTCAAGCTGAATTACAAGCCTGGCTCTCACTACATCCTAAAATTTCTAAATGTTTTCAGCTATTGGATGTCAAATGTTTGTTAATTTTTACACTTCGTCAATGTCAGTTAGCCTCTGATAGGTTTTGAACCACAGTTTTCAGTTTGAGAGTCTGGTTTCCTACCACTGGACCGCTGATGATTAATCGATCGTTGTGCTCTAGTGGTACCATTGAATAAAAAATTTGAAGTGATGTAAACATGTTTTTGAATTTGATTGAGGGGGGAGGGAGGGCAGGAAAGTTTCACACAAAATTTGTTATTTTTGACAGAATGTTTATTGCCTTTGAATTATTTACATAAAAAAAAATTATTGTCTTTATGATAAATTAAAGCAAATCTATTTTAATATAACATGAAAGCTTATAACATGGAATATTTTCACTTCCTGAAATATATGTTCACAATAAATACAGGGGTCGAATTTCACCAAGGAATTGAGGTATTTGCCTTTTCCACCCTGTCACTTTGCCACAATGCCCTCTCAGTTTCACTTCTATTGAAAGCAAATATTGCTGTGAACTTTTTTTCCTGCTTGCCCCATAGGAAACTCAAATTTGCTGTTATGCCCCTGATGTGTCCTCAAAACTGCCTTTTGATTCCTAGGAATCCAAGGTAGTAATCGCCATGCTACCCATAAACACAGAAGTTCAACCCCTGTAAATAGTTATGATCAAGTTGACCAGTCACAGAAGGATAATTACAGCCAGATGTTAATGAGGATTGTTATTATAGAAGTAGGGTTAGATATAGGTCAGATATAGGTTAGTAGGAAGACCAGTTATTTCTGTATTGCCCCTTTAGCTATGCTGTTAGAATGTCACCATACTCAACACTGACTATCCCAAATGAAGGGAGTTATAGAGCATACATCTGAGATACATTGGGTCATGGGATCGATCCCAATTGGTGGCTTATAGTGCCATTCCCCATTCCAACCAGTGGTTCATGGAATTATGTGAATCAGCCAGCAATATAATATGATAGGTCATGTTTTGTGCTATCCTGTCTGTAGAAAAGTGCTTATAAAATATCTTGTTGCTACATGTTATTATAACAAGCAGCCTTTAAAGTAAAATAGGGTTTCATTGGTAGACGGTGTTGCAGATAATATAATTTTGGCATGTAATAGTCAGAATAGGTACAGCATCTGCATGAGGTGTAATGGGTAATCAGCTCGATCCCTTTCAGTGGTCTCATTTGGGTTATATTTCATTTTTGAAGCCATATAACACATATAAGGCCATGATATCTGCTGTAATGTCTGTGAAAAAGTGCTCATAAAAGAAACCCTTCTTGCTAATTGGAAAGTGTAATTTATATAGCAGTTGTGGGTTGCATCTAAAGACCATGAGTCACAAATGCTGAATGTTTGATACTACATGTAGTTGAATAAATATGTTGGTTGGTTGTATTTATTTTGCACTTATATTTAATTAAAGTTTAAGGATGCTGTCATTGGCACACAACTCAGGTTCGTGTGCTGTATGTCCAGGACAGAGGTTAGTGGTAGTAGAAGAAATGAAAACAATTGAACCACACCAATGCAGCTACTTTTATCGATAAGCAACAAGGGATCTTTTATATGCATTATCCTATAGGCAGAATAACATATACCATAGTATTTGATAAATCTATTGTGGACAACTGGTCGGTGTAAGTAGTATACATCTCACACTGAGCCTTGCGGAACACTTACTCTGGGTTAGAGCTGATACTGAGATTAAAAATCCCATGCCTTGACTGAGATTTGATCCCAGTTTCTATCAGCCATGAGTCTGACACTGCTGGTGCTGAATAGATAATGTGCCGAAGTGTCTTTAAAGAAACGTTCCTTGTAATAATGAGATTGTGCTGTGTTAGTTGACATTCCTGTCGCTTCACAAGGAGACTGGTAGAATAAAGAAGTTTCTCATTAAAAGCAATGGCAGTGTACCTTGTAATTGCTGTCAACTCAGAACCAGTTTAGAAGTGTTAAGGAAGTAGTTAAAGTAAATTAAACTGGAACAGACCTCTTATTTCATCGTAGGATTTCACAAGTGTCAATATCCGTATTCATTATACTTGTCAATTTGAAAAGCCAGGAAACAGTGACCTATCCATTATTAGATTAACACAGTTCTCATGTGATTGCTTCATTAGTATGCTGCACAAAGTTACAGTCAACAAGTCATCACAAAAGACATCCAATTTTGAAGCAAGAAGCAATAAGAAAAAATATTGTTGATGATGTTTTGCCATGCATTTTGCCATAAGGTGCAGTTTTATTTTGAGTATATTTATAGTGGTGGTGGTTATGGCTGTGTTGATGATGATGATGATGGTGATGAAGATGATGATGACTGCAGCTTCTTAATGACATGTCAAAACTAATACTATATTCAACTGATTTATTAGTATGAGGTTAACTTGAAGCTCAAAACAATAGACAACAAGGTGGAGGACATTTGTAGAATTTCATAGTTTTATTGAAACACTGGTCTATATCTGCAATGTGGCAATAAAAGGGATGGAACCAACTTACCATGCATAACTCTATTGCTTTTATAGTTCTGAAAAGAAAGGACACCCTAGCATATGGTATATTCAGCTGCTATTAGATGTCTGACATATAGTGTTATGTAATTCATGGTCTTTAGAGGAAACCTGCTACTGTCACATAGTCTACTCTTTCTGACTAGCATCAAGGGATCTTTTATATGCACTTTACCACAGACAGGACAGCACATACCAGGACCTTTGATAAAACAGTTGTGGACCACTGGTTGATATAAGTGACTTACACCTACCCATTGAGCCTTTGCGGAGCATTCGCTCTAAGGTGGAGTCAGTATTGAGATTAAAAATCCAATACCTCGACTGGGATTTGATCCAGGTACCTACCAGCCGTTAGACTGACAACTTAATCACTGACACTGAGGCTGGTTTATGGGATGTGCTCTATTCAGTGGCTTTTTGCTGTTTAAAGAAACATCACATGAAATTGTTTATAAATTCTTCATCTTGGGTATTTGTTTAGAAAGGAATAAACTTTATGAAATAAAATGTATTTGACTCAGCATTTGAAAGACCTCCTTGAATGACAGTACTTTTTAATAGCTGTTTATCTTTTTCCAGTGCAAAGTTGATAAACAATTATCACTGGTTCAAATTACTTCAGATTGCAGCTTTCTGATTATATAGCCAACTGGCTTCTCTTTGATTTTCATTTAGTTTGGAATACATTGGTTATACAGCTGCTTGGGTTACTGTGTATCATAATTATTAGGGGATACATCTGCCACAGGTTTATCAAAGCTGCCAGGTGCATAGAACCATTAATGGCATTGACTTTTAAAGATGAATCAGTAATTGGTTTATGTTGTGTTTTAGATTTGTTAAAATTGCTAACATTTGGTTGTGTAGCTCATATATTTTACATAATCCATTTTATTGTTCATGCAACATCATTTACAAGGAATCATGTTTTGTAAATGAATGAAATGGGTTACCTAAATTTTTATTTGCATAATGGGTTATACAAATTGAATTTAACAGTTCTATGTTTAAATTCATTACACAGATTCTGAATTCTAGCAGTTCTAGGTTTAAATTCATTAAACACATTTTGAATGCTTACTGTTCTAGGTTTAAATTCATTACACAGATTTTGAATGCTTACAGTTCTAGGTTTAAATTCATTAAATCACATTTTGAATTCTTACAGTTCTAGGTTTAAATTAATTAAACACATTTTGAATTCTAACAGTTCTAGGTTTAAATTCATTAAACACATTTTGAATTCTAACTGTTCTAGGTTTAAATTCATTAAACACATTTTGAATTCTTACAGTTCTAGGTTTAAATTCATTAAACAAATTCTGAATTCTTACGGTTCTAGGTTGAAATTCATTAAACAAATTTTGAATTCTTACGGTTCTAAGAGGTTTAATGTTATTGTAGACTGTAAACTGGTAATGCTAATAACAACATCCAGTTTAGTATTGCCCATAGGATTTGAGTTGAAGTGAAGGACATGGATCAAGCACTCAATTTAAGCAAATTAATATAGTCAGTGATATTATTAAAGTCCTGATAGGAACATTAATCAGGATAATCCAGGGTTCATCTGAGGCCTGGTTGAAAACACTGTAATCAGCATCAGACTGGATTGGTAATACATGTATTCATAGATGTCTGAGTACAAACTCTTTATATTATCATGTGTAGTGCGCTTGAACTGTTTCCTGAAATAAATTAATTAACCAAATTAACCATATCTATATTCACTGTATACTTGAGCCAAATTTATATTGTTAATCTATTTCATCAATAATAAAGAATAGTTTTAAAAAATTAAAACTTACAAAAATTATAAAACATAAATGTATTAAATGTTTTTTTTACATTAAACAAATATAACAGTGTTCTTTATATTACATAAATTATGGTTTATGATTCTTACAAAATATATATCTACAAAAATGTCACGATTCTTGGGATGTTTTGACTACGTTATTTGCATTACTTTTAAATTATGATAAAACATTGGCACCTAGTTCCTGTATGGCTGATCCACTTTATGTGTGTAGATTATCTGAGAGTCTAAGATATGTTCATCTTTACCATCTACACAGTAAATTGGCAATTTATTTTGTTTTCAGACATTCTTCCTTTTGTAAAGAAAGCACATTTATCAGAAATATTTAAACAAGAACTACTTTAAAATAAAAATTAAAATGTTGGTTTGGACTACTTGCTGTGTTACTTATAATTTTTCAGTTATGATATCAGCAATCATACCAGGCCAAAGTTTCTAGCGGGAATATCTGGCTAGCAAGCTATTGCCAAAGTTTCTAGAGGGAATATCTGGCTAGCAAGCTATTGCCAAAGTTTCTAGCAGGACTACCTGGCTAGCAAGCTGTTACCAAAGTTTCTAGCAGGACTACCTGGCTATTAAGCTATTGCCATAGTTTCTTGCAGGACTACCTAGCTATTAAGCTATTTCCAAAGTTTCTAGCAGGACTACCTTGCTAGCAAGCTATTACCAAAGTTTCTAGCAGGACTACCTGGCTATTAAGCTATTGCCATAGTTTCTTGCAGGACTATCTGGCTAGCAAGCTATTGCCAAAGTTTCTAGTAGGACTATCTAGCTAGTAAGCTATTGTCAAAGTTTCTAGCAGGACTATCTCACTTGCAAGCAATTGCCAAAGTTTCTAGTAGGACTATCTAGCTAGTAAGCTATTGTCAAAGTTTCTAGCAGGAATATCTGGCTAGCAAGCTATTGCCAAAATTTCTAGCAGGACTATCTGACTAGCAAGCTATTGCCAAAGTTTCTAGTAGGACTATCAGGGTAGCAAGCTATAAACTGCTGGGCCTGGATCAAAAGCTTTCAGACCAAAAAATATTCTAAAAATAAAAAGTTCAGTTCTGGCTGTAAATGTTAAATTTAATGATTTACATTTGTGATGAAATCACTTGTTACAGATATTTCTTTATCAAATTAATGTGCTTATTTTTATTGACAAACATATATCTCCTGGCATTTGATGATATCAGCCAGCTAAAACTTATGGTAATATTTCAACTCATGAATATCATTTGATACCAAACCAAAAAAGAGAGACAGTTTTAACAAATTACAGGATTAGATTTATTTGTTTGGACAGAGTACATTGAATATAGTTACTGAAACTGATGTCAGTAGAAGAAAAAAAAAATATATATATATATATATATATGTGTGTGTGTGTGTGTATATGCATGCCACCTCAATACAGATTTTATGCTGATTTCCAACATACAAGGGTAAAATAAATGAGCCATGTTTATGCATCTAGAGCAAATTAAATCAATCCTCTGAGACTTACCACACATGCCACAGATGAAAGATGAATAGTTGAGGAGGCTGTCAGACTCATGTGCTATAAATGTGAAGAGTCAGGGACTCATCAAAATACTGTGAACCAGGACAACATATGCCAGTGACTTTGATATATCTTCTATGGAGCGGTTGTTTGGATCTCTAAAATTAATTAGTGTTCTAGTTTCTCATTGCAGTTTTCTTGTAATCTTTCAGAAAATTCTTTTAATCTTGAATCAGTACTTCAACAGTGATTTTAAAAGATTCACAAAATTTGGTCCAGCTATTATCGTGATCTTTCAAGGGACCTTAGCAGCAGTTCAAATGGATTTTGGTCTTTAAAAGTTTTTGAACCATGTACGTTAAAACATAATGTAAATTGATTATTTTTCGAATCTTAGTTTGGAACGTCTGTTACTGATGGCTGTAAAAAGATCTGTAAAGTAATGGAAATTGATTTGTCTTCCAAGATTTGTCATCCACTTAATAACCCTTCAGTTGACCTTTTGGGCTCTTTGTTGTTACAGGATATGGTCAACAGCTGGCATAACAAAGGCTGTGGCGTATGCTGTCATGTTTTTGAAAGCACATGTATATAAAAGATCCCTTGCTGGTAATCAGAAAGAATAACGTATGCAGCAGCAGTGTGTTTCCTCTGAAAACCATAAATAGCAAACATATGTTTGATAACCAATAGCTGCCAAATAAACTATTTTCTGTGGTGTCGTTAAACAATCCATTCTAGCTGGAGTAATAGTCCAATAAGTGCACTTGATGATCCATCACACCTCAGACAGGCACTCTTCTTCTGAAATATTGTACTTCCTGCTCAATGCATGAACAGGAATCTTGAATCTAGTTTTCACTCTCCCAATCCAAGTATTGACTGTATGTGAATTCCAATATTTGATTGCTGTTTTAGCCAAGTTGGAAAAGGTGATTTAGACATGTCTTAAAGTATGAAGGCAAACAGAATCATTATGAACAGAATCTTGAAAAGCTTCTGTTTGTGGTTTTTATCTAAAGTGAAGCACATTCATCAAGTGTTCTGCTCAGTTGACAATTTAGCATTGAAATGGTTTTAATACAAATCTAAGGACACACAGGATATCTTTTTATTACACTATGTATGTATGACAGTTTTTAACAATATTATCAAGATTTCTTTGATTTTGCATTCAACTGTTGCCCATCTCTTAAGTTCAGGGACAAATTTAAGGAATCATAAGATCTTTAGTTATGACATACATCTTCAGGTTTCTGAAATTGGTTTTACTAGTAACAGGCCATAATGGTTTACAATATGGTATTGAAATGTTCAGAAACAAACAGAAGAGATCACAAGATCTTGTTATCACATATGTATGACAGCTTTTAACCTCAAGATCAAGTTTTCCATTGATTTTGCAACAAAGTATCAAATGTTTTCCAGTTCTCGTATTCAGAAACAATTTAAAGGATCACAAAATCTTTAGTTATCACGTGTTTTCAGTGTTTAGATCATGGAAATTGGTTTTCACTAATGCTGGCTGACTATCATGGTTATTCTTGGTTACTCAACTTTGGTTTACAATAATTACTTCAGCTCTGTCTGTCTTCTACAGTTCTGTTACCAGAATATCTTCAGTAGACGGAATATTGGCATTCTAGAATTATAAGACTGCTTGATTGTATTTCTGATATTTTGAAGGTTTCATTGATTAATGCATTTTTTTATCAGCTGTTAAGATGTTTTATCAGTATTGTTTTATTATTTAATGATTTGATATGGAGAATAATAATTACTATATGTTTTTATGAGTTAATGTTTTTTATGAGCTATAATGTTTTATTATTTAATGATTTGACATGGAGTATAATAATTACTAAATGTTTTTATGAGTTAACATTTTTTATGAGCTATAATGTTTTATTATTTAATGATTTGCCATGGAGTATAATAATTATTTATGTTTTTATGAGTTGTTAACGTATTTTTAGTTATTGCTTTATGATTTAATAACTTGACAAAAGTCTAATAATTATATATATATTACAAGTTGACGTGTGAGTTAAATTGTTTTATGAGTTAATGCTCTTACAAACTGACATTTCTAGTTATTATCTTGAATTAAGCTATAGACAGACCTACTCATTTAGCCACCTTATTCAGCAATCACCTGCCGTAAGCAGCACTTATTTATTCCAAAATTATTTTCTTTCTTTATCTACTGATAATCTTCCTGTTAGACATGAAGAACAAGCAACTAAATTGTATTAAGTAGCCTCAGTAATTTTTGCAATGTTCCATAAAAAAAACAAATATAAAGGACCATCTTACATAACAAGAAAAAAACATATGGTTTTACATGATACTATTTGATATGACACTATCTAGCTGTTGACATAGAACACCAATTAAGGAAGTGTGATTGGGGAAGGCGTCTAATTGGGGAAGGTGTCTAAGTTGACAATACACTTTAAACCATTAGCAGTACATGAAAAGATCACCAAAATAAACTTAAGAAATGGCCAGATTTACATAAACTTTGCAATCATAAATTATTTTTTTTGAAAGAATTATAAAATATTCTTTCTTCCCTTGAAAACAAAATCTTGAAATGTATAAATGTATTGTAGTCATTGTAGATTAATTTGTTGGGGAAAATTACATATATATATATATATATAAGACTATTTGTTTAGTCACAGAAAATGAAACCATTTTGCTTCATGTTACATGATTGAAACTTTCTGACATCATAGATTAATTTTTTATTGAGAAAATTATTTAAAACACCCACTGAAATTACTACTGAAATAAATGGGATTCTGTGTTGATTATTCTACTAACAGGATGAATTCAGACTGGGTTGAATAGAAAGTGTCTGAGGCTTTTGAAATGCAATGAATAATTGTGGTGGTGTAGTCTCCATTTAATCTGAGGTGAAGATTCATAAATTCTCTACAGTATAATTCTGTGTTACCTTGGTGAAATATTTTAATTTATCACACAGTATCCCTAGCAATGGAATAAGATGAAGATTGTTAATAAGATTATTGACCTGAATTTGGTATGCAATATAATTTTTGTGTTAGAGAGGATATACTTTGAAATAAACAAGTCTTGAACTTTATCTTCATATGTGAACCGGTCGGTCGTCGGATCGATCCTTCTCAGTGGACCCATATGCAGTATGGGCTATTTTCTGTTCCAGCCAGTGGTCCACAACTGGTTTATCAAAGGCCGTGGTATGTGCTGTCCTGTCTATGGG
>JAULBS010099308.1:0-16324 GCA_032355785.1 Symmetromphalus regularis | reverse complement strand
GGTAGGCATCCTAGACTTCCATTAGACTTAGCCTTTGGACTTGACATTGAGCCAAGCAAACCAAAATCCATCTTGAAATATACAAAGTCTCTACAGGATAGACTCAAAATAGCCTATGAAGTAGCCTTGGAACAGATAAAGAAGTCACAGTCCCGTCAGAAATCTTACTATGATGAGAAAGCAAGAGCTGCGGTTTTATCAGTTAGCGACCTGATGAGGAGAGTGAAGTAGATGTTAGTGAAGATGAATCGGGAGATACTGATCATCAAACAGAGCAGATTCATGAAGCTGAGGATTTGTCATCTTCTGATGGCATCGACACATCATAGGTTTTGGATGCACTTCCAGAACACATTGCAGATGGTGTTGATGAACAGGAAGATGCACGAATGTCACCAACTCCCAGAAGATCTGTTCGAACAAGAAGAAAACCGAAATGGATGCGCCGAGATGTGATGTGAGTATGTGATGTCTGCAGCTGCACAGCCAGATTGGATTGTAAAAGTACATTTTATAACATCACTAATCTCGGATGGTATTTTAACTAATGATTCTAAAGTACGTGATACACTTCTTAACCTTATATCAGGTAAATGATGAGGACATCATTTCAGGTTGGGTGGAAGTATGTAGTACACGTAGGTTTTAGTATGTAAATAATTTTATTACAGGATGTTCTTTTATTACAGGCTTGCACTGAATGACAGCTTGTGAAAGCATGTGTGATCTATTCACCTATTAGGTAACGCTGTTGGTTTTTATTCCATTGGCTATCTATAACCTTAGACCTCTTCAATAAATGCACATGCATGCATGCTTTTCTTGTACTGACATGTGACAGGACACACTTCTCTTTACTGACAAACAAGACGGACGCACATGTTAGGATAGTAAAGGGTTTTCACAGTGCAATTACATTATCAGGATTACTCCTTTGTATAATCCACAGGGGTAGATAAAGAAAGAAATGTAACTGAGGAGTTGAATAAAAGATGGTCCATGTAAACTGTGTTAGTGATCAATGAACCTAGATCTGATATGCTACAATATATATTTTCATTTTATGGAACTCTGTGCATTTGTGCAGGGGGGGGGGGGGGCGTAAGGTGATGTGAATACAGGCCCGTAGCGAGGGGAGGATCACCGATCCTCCCCTAGCTACAGGCCTGCTAAACAACACTGTCATCAAACATCAATCATTATAAATAATATGTAGTTTATGCCTTTGCATGAAAGTTGAGCATTGGAGGACTATGTACACAGGCGCAGATGTAGTATTTCTGAAAGGGTGTGGGTCCAAAATGTGATAGGTGAATAGGACTGGGGGGAAATAATAAATTATCAAGTCATTCCACTCAGAAAATATATTTTAAAAAAATAAAATTTTAGAAAAGGGGAGGGCCCCTACCCCTTGGACCCCCCTCTGGCTCAGCTACCAGTGCAGTTGGCTTGCTTAGTTGTTCTCTCTGCTATAAGTGTAACTGTTATTTCATATTGTGGTGAAATGTAAACGTTTAATACAGCAACTTACAGTCTTCTTCTTGATCTATGTGTTTATATTTCACACGCAACATAACAGAACCAACATGCAAGATACATATATACATATATAAAGACTTCTTTATCAAATGTATGTGTGAACCTATAAAAGAAAATTGTCTTTATTATCGTAATAACCTTAGCTGTAAATCTGACTTCAATAACAAGTGCATGGGTTCCCTAGAAGGCATCACCCCCACCCCCTTGGTTTTTGAAAGGCCTTTTCCGGCTAAAACCTTCAAACAATAATAGACCCCTGTGCACTTCGGTATATTTGCGCTAAGACCACATGGCTAAGTGTGTCATAAAGAGAAATACAGGATTTAGGCATTTTATTTCAATTACTCTAAACAAAAAGTGGGGGCGGATACTTATATATGCGTTCCCCCGACCCTGGAGTGAGAAGACGTCTCCCCCCCCCAGGAATTAACGCCCATGACCGTGTGAATGAAACGTATACTTATTTTTATCCAATTATTTATCACTCTATAAATCTGAAACGACAAAAACATATTTCTGTTAAGTCAGAATCGACGAGGTATTCAGATATAATCGTTCCAGAGATTTTCATGAATAATGTTTAACAAGCAAAAGCCTTTTGGGTATCAGTGGCGAATCTAGGGGCGGTGGCCCGCCCCCTCTATTTTTCAAGTAAAATAAATAAATTATAATTATTATTATTGTTAATGTTAAAGAATCCGAGAATTCTTTAGGGACCCCTCTCCACAAATGGATTTTCTGGATCCGCAACTGGGTATAATTTTGATTTGTTTTTTTAAAACAATTCAGAATGTACTCACGGTTTTATTAAATACACTAGTACCAAGCCATGAAAAGAGTGTACTTATGTTTATGATATCTTGCTTAGAATACCAATATTGATATCTTCAACCATCAATTAATTATCCACGAAAACGCAAAGGTACACGTTTAGAAGCGCACACCTTTATAACAACACAAACTGTGAAATGTCCCTTTATTTAACTGATACGCAAATATTAATAGCCTCTGTGTTTCGTATAATTACATTAATAGGGTTTTATAATAATCACGTTCAACAGAATTTCGTTAGTAGCTAATAGATTTAATACTTTAAGTTGCAGAAGCGAAAAGAGGAATTTGAAAACAAAACAGAGGTGCGACATACAATTGTCTGTCAAAAGGGAGGGTGTGCATTCTCATTATACATAAAGTAAAGTTTGTTTTATTTAACGACGTCTCTAGAGCATTTTGATTTTTATCTTATCATCGGCTATTGTACGTCAGTCATATTCTGACGTATGTATTTTAGAGGAAACCCTCTGACGCCACATAGGCTACTCTTTTTCGATGAGCAGTAAGGGGTCTTTTATATGCGCCGTCCCACAGACAGGACAGCACATACCACGGCCTTTGATGAACCAGTTGTGGATCACTGGCTGGAACGCAATGTATGTTTGAAACTACAAATTATCACACAGTGATCAAGCTTCTTAATGTTCCACAACTTAGTCATCCATCTTTTCTCCACTCTCTCTCTCATTGAATGATTCCTTGTCACCTATCTCTTCAGCTTTATAGCAGATCACATGGGCATAGGCAAACAACGCCAAGATACGGCACCTGAAAATATTCTATAAATAGACATGTGACAGAATGCACCCTTCAGCTATTTGTTTGTGTTTTATAAATTCAGTTTACTGTTAGAATGAAAGGCAGGAAGTTTATGTTTAAGATACATGTACATGACAATCTGTGTGTGTTGGTTTTAGGTTAAGAAAGTGAAGAAATTTTACTCTGACACCCAGATCAACCATAACCCATTCCAGCGAGTGCAGGATGACAGACGTGTTGGGAAGGTAAGTGTCAATCTTAAATCATCTACTTAACAGTTAATAGTAAAGTTAAAGTTTGTTTTATTTAACGACGCCTCTAGAGCACATTGATTTTTATCTTATCATCTGCTATTGGATGTCAAACATATGGTCGTTCTGACATTTAATTTAGAGGAAACCCGCTGCAGCCACATAGGCTACTCTTTCCAATAAGCAGCAAGGGGTCTTTTATATGCTCTGTCCCACAGACAGGAAAGCACATATCACGGCTTTGATGAACCATTGTGGGCCACTGGCTGGAACGGAAAATAGCCCAAAATGCTAATAGTTGGTAGCAGCTTTGGTTTACTCAGAGAATTTAACACAGTGTTTTACATGTTAACACATTAAATGGATAATTCGTCTTTTGCCAAATTATGTAATAACATTTAAAAAACATTATGTCACATTCATTTGCCTTTTTGTCAAAAATTAATTAACTAATTAAAAGATTGAAAGATAAAATTTATTATTTTCAAAATCAAAATCTACGGTCCTTAACATGAAAAATGATTTTATGTCAATTTATAAAATTTTGAATATTCATCCCTTCATCAGAGCAGTGACAAATTGTTGTATT
Organism: Symmetromphalus regularis; assembly: GCA_032355785.1. Lineage (NCBI taxonomy): Eukaryota > Metazoa > Mollusca > Gastropoda > Neomphalida > Neomphalidae > Symmetromphalus > Symmetromphalus regularis. The sequence continues at coordinate 12,352 of JAULBS010099308.1, read as the reverse complement.
TGAGTTATGATAGTTTTACTGTCACAAATGGAGTAGAACTGACAGTTAAAATATTAGTAGACTGTATAGTACAGAGTTCATTGTATACCTATTGTGTTTTATTTTAGTCTTGGTCAGCAACCGATCACGTTAGTGGGGATCATCATTCATCACACCAGAACGGCCACGGCAGCAGCATCTTTCACACCAGCCACTGGAAACGACGTGACTACGGCAGCTACAACAACCACAGACATTCTGTAGGCAGTGGCAGTCACAGCCATCGAGACAGATACTCTCATTAACTGTGTGTTTGCTAGTATGAATGAAGTGTGTGTCTGGTTTTACCATATTGTGCTTATTATTGTTTGTTATTGATTCACTTAAAACCGGATCACTCTCATTAACTGTGTGTGTTTACTAGTATGGATGGAACTTATGACTGGTTATACCAGTATTGTACTTATTGTTATTTGTTAGCGATTCACTTAAAACCAGATCTCTTTAAAAAAAAATTGAATAAAAACTCTTTGACCTCACCTTAACATTAGCAAAATGACCCATTTTTGGGGATGTTTGGATGAATTTTGACATATATATCTAAACAAAAAAGACCAAGTTTATGAATATCTTTTCATTAAATACACCTGTTAAGACTTAATATGTAATTCCTTCTTTAAACATTGTAATAGTATGTAAAAAAAAAGTTGGGGAGGGCGGGGGATAATTTGTACGAATAGCAAAATGTTAAGTATCGTGAATAACCCTTAAATATGTACCAATGTCTTTTAAACTGGCCGTAAATGTTTTTTGAAGATTACATTACACCAACAACAAAAATAACTACCTACAAAATATGTGTTGGTATATATTAATATGCATTAGCTCTTGTTTTTAAAGTATTTGATAGGCATTGGTGTGAGGATAAAATGTTGCAATTTCTGTCACAAATGAATAGTGTATTTGAAAGTGTTGTGCACCAATTGTTGAATTGGTTACCATGTACAAGGAAACTTAAAATAATATTTACCATTTCAACATGACACGGCAAATGGCACATAGGTTTATAGCAGTAGCTTTACTTCTAGACTTTAAATGGTAACAAAACTGGCTTGTAAGAATGGAAAATTTGTCTTATCTATACGTGGGTTAAACAAACAAATTTAGGTCACCCATTTATTTCATATGACTCCTTGTAAATGAAGTATGCTGAACGAAAAAAGGTTTAATGATGGGTGGGGTGAACAATAAACAGCTGGCTGACCTCAATTAGGATGCTGGTGAAAAACCCCAGACTGTGGGGGGAAATTGCAAGGTATTCAAAACGTGCTCATATATGGTGATGACCATAAGTCATCCTAAAACAAGTCCTGATACATTTTGACCTCTAAGTGTGTGGGTGGTGCCGTTCATAGGGTATAAAATTCTCCTGCGTTAGAACACTTGCCATTTGCACAGCGAGATTGCTAGAGTGAAGATCTTGTCGTTCTTTACATTTCTGTGTCTAGTTGCCTATATTTTGGAAAGAGGAAATGGCATTAGCGTTTTGGGAAAGCTCTGCAGAAGGCACTGGAAATGAAACGAGATGCCGCATAGATCTCAGTGGTCGTGTGTCTGTGGTGGCTGAAATGTGGAAAGGGGACATTGTCATTCACATTCGTCCGTTTGACGAGGATCGCTGTGAAGTGTTTTCCCACCAAGAAAGGCATCACTCTGATGATGAAGCAATGGTCGGTACTAAAAACATTCTTGACATCATCATAGTGACAACATCTACAGTGAGACGTGTTAGAGTTACACGGGTGTGGGCATCCGTCACTGGTGGCATTGCGGACAAGAACTGAAACACTCCCATCGTGGCGTTCGACTGGAAGGTGATCAGTTGGAAAAGATGCAGAAATGATCGTTGCCATGCTTCGAAACATTTCTGCAGCTTTTCCCACTGATGGCCATTCAATCGAACACCGCGACGGGAGTGTTTCCATTCGTGTCCACAATACCACCACTGACTAATGTCCATACCCGTGTAACTCTTACTCGTCTCACTAGATGTTGCCACCAAGATGATGTGACGCGACCATGTCCGTTTCAATGTCTTTAGTTTCAACCACTGTTTCATCGTCCAGTGATGCCTTTCTTGGTGGGAAACAATTCACCACGATCTTCGTCAAACTGACGAATTTGTGAATGGCAATGTCCCCTTTCCACATTTCAGACACCACAGACATGCAACCGCCAAGATCTATGTGACATCTCATTTCATTTCTAGTGCCTTCTGCAGAGCTTTCCTGATACCCTGATGCTATTTCCTTTCTTCAGAATATAGCGCAACTAGAAACAAAAATGTAAAGATCATCACGGTCTTCTCTCTAGTAGTGTTGCTGAGTGAATGGCTTCGAGAGGTCAGTGTACCCTGTGATGTCACACCCCACGCTTAGAGGTCAGCCAATCAGAAGAGTGCACCCCTTGGCGTCACACCCCATGCATAGAGGTCAGCCAGTCAGAAGCTAGCACGAGGTCACGTAACCTCATTTGCATACATGGAGCTTGGGAACCCCACGTACTACTCATAGCTTGCACAAGTTTACTGTTACGTAACCTGTTCTTAGTTTAGCAGATTTCATTTATAAGGGGCACGAAGTCACATGACCTCATTTGCATACATGGGGCTCAGTACCCCACGTACTACTGCTATGCACAGAATAATTTGTACAATTTTGACAAACCTGAATTATGTATTATATTGGCTTCAATATAATAGTTTAATTTTTACTAAAACAATACTTGTCAGATATAATTTAAAACATGCTCTAACGATGACAGCAATATTTTTAATACTAGTTGTTACAGGGAAACTTGCAAAACCTTAATTATAGTCATTTAAGTTTTCATTATATACACTGAAAATAGGTATGACACAATTTGTAATAATATTTTGTCTAACATTTTACAATATTTCATCTTTGGATTGTTGTATGATATTTATATTCTGTATTTTTTGTCTAAAGTTTTGTCATACATAATTTAACAACAAAATTTTTGATCATGGCCATTTTCATAAAAATGTTATTTTGGAAATTTTTATTTTTACAGATTTTTTTTTCCTGTCATTTAGTATTTTGGAATATTTGTACAAGTTAAAATGTAAACGAGAAAAGTTTGAGCATTCTTATTTAGCATATTTCAATATTTGGTTAAAAAAAAAAAATCCTACGTAAATAAGTCTTTTGTTAGATATACTTTTCACATTATGGTAGTTATTCAATAATACATAGCCGTGTAATATTATCAACTGATTTTTATAAATTGATCTTTTTAGATACAGAAAATGTTTTTTATGAGCAGGTGTATTTTATAAACAGGTTGCAATGCATGCAAATATTATGAAGGTAGAGATCTAGTGTTTTTATAGACAGGTGAGGTTACATACAGATACAATATAGGTGCAAGAGAGGTTTTAACTACTCATGGTTGATATTTGACATTTTATTAAAAATGTCCACAAATAATTATCTTTGGGTTTTTTAACCCACTTGAATATTTTATTTATAATATATTCCTTTTATGATGATATTAAAAAAAAAGTACATGTGACATGCAATGAATTTTCTCATTATCCATATTTAATTTTGAGTGTATAATGGTATAGACTGGATAATTATAATATAGTATTTGGGTATTGTTTCTTTAAGAGCACATGGATAATACCGTATAGAATATGGATAATTTCAACAGTATTTGGATAATGTTGATACTGTAACAACATATAGATAAGAGTATGGATAATTATGCTGCATTGTATAGGTAATTAAAATACAGTGTAAGGATAACTATAGTTATTTATTTGCATGGATGATTTCCATGTCAAAATAAAATTAAAAAAATTTGTGCCATTTTGTACGATTTTAAAAATTGTAAATAATGTATATATTGTACATATGGTATCATCTAAGTGTATTATCTGCATTGTTTGTATGTTGATACATCACACTTATTCCTATCTTGTTTTGCCCCAACCCTTTCATTTGTTAAAGTTTGTGTATGTCTTTGTCCTATGTATGTATTGTTATTCCCATAAAACCTTAAATATATTTTTCGTTTGTTGTGTTTTTTCTAGATAAATATTGTTTAATTTATTTGAGTCAGAAAGGAAACAATTAAGTAACGACATCCCAGCATATTGTTTATTAAGCAGCTATTATATGTGACATATGACAGTTTGTGTCCATGGTCTTTAAAGGAAACCTGTCACTGCCACATGGGCTACTTTTAAAGTAGCAGCAAGGGATCTTTTATGTGCATTTTCCCAGACAGGACAGCACATGACGGCCTTCGATAAACCAGTTGTGGACCACTGGTCGGTGTAAGTGGCTTACACCTACCCATTGAGCATTGTGGAGCACTCTAAGGGCCGATTTCTCGTTGACAGTTCAACCTCGATTCTTAGTTCAAACTGTGTCCACATGTGTTAAAAGAATGGGTTGAACTGTAGATCATGGCTGAACCGTCAGCGAGAAACTGGGCCCTAATCTCTGTTTAGTGAGTTCACTAAATATTAGTAGTTTAGTGAGTTTTGTGAAAACACTTCAATGTTGGGGTGAAAGATTAAGTGCCAAAACTATTCCCTGTTAGTGTATCTTGAAATCCACACACCAATCCAGCAGAGTCCATAGATAAAACAAGTAAATAGTTAAGGAGACCGTTAGATTTAAAAGCTATCCAAAATGAGAGTCCAGACTCAAAGATTTACCTCAAAATTGAGCAAAGACTTATTTCATGATGCTAAAATGATAAAATCACAAAATATGCAGTATACAATATTCAAAGAACATCTTAAATTGGTTTATTACCCCAGTCCACTGTATTATCCCAATACATATTTGTGGTTACTTTCCCACTGAGAAAATATCAGCATTTGTTTAACAGGACATTTGATTGGGTCACAGTGGTTGTTATGACCAATAAGCTTGCCTGTACTAAATGTAAAAGTGCAAGTCAGTTCACTACAACTAGCAAATGTATAATGTAATGGCATCCATAATGTTATAGGCTAGCATTTGTCTAAACTGTCGTGCACAGAGAAAGTTTAGAAAATGGAATGGTTAAAATTGTCTAGGGTAATAAATAGAATGTCAAACACACTACCATTTATTATCAAATTTATTTAAACATGTCACTAAATTTTTTTTATTAAATTGGATCTTGTTTAATATCCTCTATACATTTTGCTATATACTGATATTGTTAATTGGTCATTAATTTAATCTTCATTAATGTTGAGAGTATTTCATGATTTACATTAATTGTTACTAATACATTGGTTCTGTTGATTCACAGAGGTACATGCCGACATAAGCTGTCTTTACAACCTCAAGACAACGATGCATCCATTTGGATACAGAACTCATGCACATGGCCTGGGTAAGTTTATTCTTTTTCTACTGTAAACTTGTTAATATTTTTCCTTTTCCAACCATGGTTACATGACTGTTATATCAAAGGTTGTGGTATATGTTCTGTCTGTGGAAAAATGTATAAAAAGAGACCTTCCGGCTCATACAAAATAGAATATATAACCTATATGATGACAGTTGGTTTCAGTTATTACATGCATTTTTTGTAATGGTGAAGGAAAGTACAAGCAACCATAGATCACCATGTTATGTTTCAATTAAAGGATAACACACACAGGTGTAGACATGGAATTGATTTTATTCCCAACATCTTTTTACACACTCATGGCGTATCAGCCATGCAGCAGACAACTTGAATTCTCTCCCTTACATCATTAGTTGTCTCCCATTTGCTATAACAGAACGCCACATTTTGTTTTTAGGCAGGGAATTTCCAATACCAGCATTCAGTTAATTGTACATAAGTGAAAAAACACCTGCCTAGCAAAACATAATATTGAAAAATCATCCACCTGCAAAAATATTTGTAATGTAAATACATGCATTTGTTCATACACCAATTAACATAATACATGAATAATGTAAGATGTTATGAACAAATCATCAGTTTTGGTCATCAGGTTCATTAATAATATAAAAATCGTCTCCTTAGGCCCAGAAATATAAATTTAAGCATGCTGCATATTTCAAAAATGTAGGTCTATCATATACTCACATCATGTGTTGCAATGAATATGATTGACACTTGATAGTCATTGACTATTTTATTTCTGATATTTGACTTGTTGACCGTGGTGACCTTTGGTAAATTAAGCGTTGTTGCATTTAAAATTGTGAATTTTCATCTTAACATCAAAAACATGAAATTAAACGTCATGTGGGTACATTATTTTTAATTTTTCTTCTTACAGGAGTAGTTATTACAGGTTATCAGTACAACAACAGCTGGCATGAAATAGGCAAGGGAAACCCACAGTGGCCACAGGTAACATTAATATGTTATTATCATGAAGATTTTCATGCAGACTGTACATTAGTTTGTAATCTTTTTAACCTTAGTCTACTGCAAGTACAACCCATGAAATTGTTGAAGTTTTTCATTCTGGCAGTACTTTTTTTTGCCCTGAAGTAAAAAATAATTTCAAGATGTATTTTTTTCTTATTAAAAATAAAGTATACTTTATGCTAAAATTGCAGTGGAAAATGCTGTGGACACTATTTCTCCACTGTATTTATTTTGCCATTGACATTTTCTAAATTGCAGGGGTTGCAAGTATACTGAATTATCTTAAGACAACTGTAGTTTAACTTACGATAAAAGGCAATTTAAACACCTTGTTTATGAAATTATAAGAAAACTATTTCGTTTAAAAGAAGCCCATATTTTTGGACCTACTATCATTCCTCTTCACTTAGAAATAAGGTGAGTTTCAATTATCCGGACTCCAGTAATCCAGAAACCTCACCTTTTGGGTGGTTATTCAAGAAAACAAAACTCCCACACTGTAAATGTATCCATTAATCTGGAAATTTGGTCATAATCCAAAAAAAAGTGTTGAGAAATAAAGGCAATTTATTCCGTTTAACCGTACACCACTATAATTTCTTTTAATATCAAACAGAACAGAAAAGGACTGATCACGTTAAAATGTTTACAAACATTATTTAAACCAACAATGAGGTGAGTTAATACAATTAGTACTAAATAAAATGCTTCTATTTGTGTTCATAGTTCTTTTTCTTCATTTATTTTTCAAGGGAGATTACTCCCAATGTTTCAGTAGTATGGAAATTCATTAATACGGACACTTTTCGGAAAAACTATGCCGTTCAGATAAACAAGGTCTCACGCTAGTATAAGTGCAATGCATTACTCACTTGAAAATTATTCCTGGAACAGGATGTAGCTCAAGCAGTAGCGTGTCCACCTGTGAAGCAGTCAGTCATTGGATCAATCCTTCTCAGTAAACAAATTTGACGTTTGGGCTATTTTCCATTTCATCCAGTGGTTCACAACTGGTCCACAAATGTCGTGGTTTGTGTTTTCCTGTCTGTGGGTTAGTGCATATAAAAAAAACCTTGCTGTTTATCGGAAAGAGTAGCCTATGTGGTGGCAGCAGGTTTCCTCTAAAGAAATATGTCAGAATAACCATATGTTTGACGTCCAATAGCCGATGATAAGATAAAAATCAATGTGCTCTAGAGGCATCGTTAAATAAAACAAACTTTACTTTTTGAAAATTATTCCAGGATAGAAATTTCTAATGAGAGTTGATCTGTAGTTTTTCACATTTTAACTTGATAAAATTAAATGACAAAAGGTGAGTGCAGAGGGGCCCAGGGTTAACTATTAAGGGCCCACAAAAAGGGGCCATACAGTAAATGTATGTATGAGGATACCATGATCTTTTCAGTGCTTAGGGCCTCTAAAGGCTGTAATCCGACCTACTTGTCAAGTGCACAAACACTCACCACATTACATTTTCAGGTGAGTGCCAGCAGTCACTCTCCTGAAATGATGAGGATTGAATAATGATCCATGTTTGTTTTCATATTTTATTTAAAATCAGTGTTTATATATCTTAACAAATTTCTGTATTTTCCACTTTGATTAATTGACTAGTATTTTTTACTGTTGTTTTATTTGACACTGTTGTTTTCTTGCAGGCATTTTATCCCGTTCATGACAAAATCAGTGTAAAACCGGGTGACAAGTTGGTATGTGTATACTTTTTCTATCTATATGATTAAAAATGAGGATTTTTAAAATTCATATTGTATGAAAAATGTGTTGTAAATCTTTGTATCTATTGCATTAAAGGTTAAGAGGTTAAAAATCATGCCTCATGGTTATAACTATTTTCAAATTAAGTTTTATATTTTATTTTATAATTTGAATTAAAAAGGCTGACATAAAAAAAAAAAAAAGAGTTCAGTTCCTTCTCCCTTCTCATTTTGGCTTATTTTTTTTCTGTATTTATAAAACTAACCTTTAATTTGTTCATGTTAAAGTTAAGTGTTTTATTAACATAAAATGTATTTCTTTTTTGTCATTATTTTAGGTGGCAAGATGTACTTTCAATTCTGTGGGTCGGAACAGATTTACGTATATAGGGTAATGTGTTTTGTGCTCAAAAATATAATTTATTTTTGTTATAACATATTTGTATGTTGGTGTATTGTAATATATTTACAGTTTTTATGTATATGTTAAAATGTATTGAATTTTATACAAGAGAGACATATTTAAATTATATGTTTTAATGCAGGATACAGAAATAGTGATACTCAGTATGCAGAGTATGAAATTATATGTTCTTTAACAAGCACACACTATAATATATAATAATATATTATATATAAAGCCCATTTAAAATTTTATATTTTATGGCAGTAGTGGATCCAGGGAGGTCCATGGGTCTGGGCCCCCCTCCCCCAATTTTCTCATATTTGTTTTCTTTTTACCTTTTACGAGTGGAAGGAGGTGAAAATTAACCATTACCCATCACATTTGGACACACCCCTCCCCCCCTTTCAGAAATCCTACATCCATATGGGACAATTGGTGGTAGATTTTTCACATTTTAATTGGCTCTTGAATGGAATTTCTGAATCCACAATAAATAAAAGTAAAGTTTGTTTTATTAACGCCACCTCTAGAGCACATTCATTTTTATCATATCATCGTCTAATAGACGTCATAAAGATGGTCATTTTGACATATGTCTTTAGAGGGAACCCGCTGCCGCCTCATAGGCTACTCCTTCTGATAAGCAGCAAGGGATCTTTTATATGCATCGTCCCACAGACAGGACAACACATACCATGGCCTTTGATAAACCAGTTGTGGACCACTGGTTGCACAATAAATAAGGCCACCGTGTTTATGATACTTTGTTCAGTTTCATTAACTTTAATTTTTGTTTGTTTCTGTTATTCAGTGCAACTGGAGCTGATGAGATGTGTAACTTCTACATCATGTTTTACACGGACGGCGATGTTACAGATCCATATGGTGGCTGTGGAGGAAATGCCTTCAAAAGTCAGGTTGGCAATCTGCCTGCCGATTCTGACGTGCCACTTCCACCAAACCCATTGCTGGAAGAGAAGGCAAAAGGTTTTCATCCCAATCAGCCATTGTCTGAAGAGAAGGCCAAAGTTTTTCATCCCCAGCAGCCATTGGTGGAAGAGAAGCCCAACGATCTTCGTCCCCATCATCCATTGGTGGAAGAGAAGGCCAAAGGTCTTCGTCCCCATCCTAACCCAATTAACCCAATACCAGGTAAACTATTCATGCTTAGTCATATCATGTATGGTCTGCGTGAGAATCCTTCAGAAACTTTTGGTTATAATAGGTTTGCAAATCAGTTACAGATGTTGAAAAATTCAAATGGTTATAAAAATGTTCAGTATCCTCATAGATATCGACACTATCAACAATCACAGGTTAGATCAAAGCGGAATAGCAATAATGCTGGAACACAACTATCCAGACAATACACTAGAAGTGATATTAATGAACTTGGAAATGATCTTGGAGAACAGTTACCTAGACCGTACAGTAAAGTTAATGAGGAAATCAAATCACGATTGCCTTACCACAATGTAAGACGACCGTATGAAGTTCCAAGACCAAAGCATCTTACAGATGAAGAATCTGCATTTGAAAAGTCTGTAAACGAAGCCATGTTGAATCCCATAGAAGGATCTTCAAGTTTGTTATCTAACAAACAAGAATCGAGTGGCCATGGAGACAACACCCATTTTAAAAACCCATCAGTTATGTCACTGTCAAAAGAAGCACAAAGAGATTTGCGATCTGAAGATACGGAAAGTCAGTCAGTGAAAGAAGACTTATTTGATGGTAACCACTTGAAATCAGCTGATAGTAAGACTTGATGTTGTGTGGCATGATAGCAGAAATGTTTGTTGTGCCAAGACCAATGCACGTTGTTTTGTTTTTATTAACCCAAATGCAAGACACTTAGAAAAATGTTTAGTTTGAGCTTTAAATGTTGTAATAGTTAATAGTTGTTATTGTTGTCACCTCACCCTGTTCTAAGTTACCTACAAACTTGAGGTGCAACGATATACCGGTTTATCGGTATGTTGCAATACTTGCCGAGCGCAATACACACCGTGATATAGTTTTGTGTATTGCGATATATCTACCCAATGAGTGTCAGTCTCTTATGAAAACTATGACTATGACAGTAAGTTATAAAAATATAATAAAGTTGAATTTAAATATAATATATAAATCTGCTGTGTTTCTATATTCTTTTTTTCATCAGAAATTGGTACAGATCTGCCTGCTACAGATACCTTTAGTATGATAATATTATAAAAATAGTATGATAGTATCAAAATATGACTTTATCACGTGTTTTGGTAATTAATCAAACAGTATTGCAATATGTATAGCAATATGGGTTTGTTGTATCACAGTATATCGCAAAACAATTTTGGCTATATCGTTGCACCCCTACACAAACATCTGTTTAACCCTCAAATTAATATGGTTCTAATAGTTGTTATTGTTGTTCCTCTTACAAATATTTCTAGCTTGTCATTTAAGTAGCATCGTTGTTACATATTCATTTACAGACAAGAAATTGCCTTCACACATAATTTTAATTAAATTGTTTGCATATTCAACTAATTTTTTGGTTTGATATATTTTCGTTGTTTAAATATTTTGCATGTTTTAATTGTCAAAAAAGACCAAAACATAATGAAATAATTAAGTTGTTTTTATTGTGAATGTTGATATACTTTTGGCATGTAACTGCTATGAAGAAATAATTCTTAATTAACACACTAATGAAAAGTATTCTGTTTTATAAATTCACATTTTACACTTGAGCACAAAAACATAAATGTTAATTTACAAGTGCATGTGTTAAATGAATAAAAGTTCCAACATGTTATCGTTCATGTTTAAAGACAGTAAAAGATTTTTCTAACACTGTTTTGAGAAAAACATTATATATATGTTGGTTACTTACCTTACCTTTTTTGAAATATTATTATTGAATTTGGGATTTGCTCGTTTGAATATACTTAAACTATGCGATCACATTGAAAATTAATTGGTTTATTTAAATATTTTGAAAAGTAAACAAAACAATTGTGTCTTATTATTGAAATAAAAATTTGGTTGTGGTCAAATTTATTATGTGTTCAACAACAAAAAAACCCAAAATAAAGTTCTTTGGTGTTGATGGTCTAAATATTTTATTGCCATGAAAAGAAAATAGTATGAGATTAGCAAATAGGCTAAGCCTACAATGTATATTAAGTCCATTCCCAACACTTTAGAAAAAATACATATTTACATATACAGTCAACATGACATGGCATTAATCATTAACATCATTATTGTTATTATGATATAACAAGATCAGTCATTTCCTAATTAATTATTATAATTAGATGTCAAATGTTATCATTTCAGAAACTGCATTTTCAGTATCAACGAAGGGCGAAAAGATAATGGAGTTGAAAATGAAAGGAGCGAAACCTTTAAAGGTAATGAGAGTTTTCAACTTTAACATCTTTTTTTTAGTTTAAAAAATATTTTAAAAGTGAAAAGAAGCTTACAGACATTTAAGAAACCTTCACCAGATAGGGACTATTCAACATATGTGTAATGCTTAACAGAATGATGTTATGCATTGTGTTATTATTACATTAAAAGTGCATTTTAAAAATGTCATGAGACTGAAAATCATTGGCTGATTTTTGCATCACATATATTTCTTATGAATATGCAGCATTTAAATACAATGTTAATGATACAAAATGTAATAAAACCAGTGCATAAAAAATAAATAAGTAGATCATTGGAGACTGGTTTCAAAATACATGTCTGTTTAAAAAACTTGTAACATTGACTGAAAGTACTATATATACACACATGTATATACAGAGAAAGATGGTTGGGGGGGGGGGGGGGG
>JAULBS010099297.1:0-16326 GCA_032355785.1 Symmetromphalus regularis | reverse complement strand
AATTTGTCAAACATAATCAACCTCAAGATGTATTCAAAATATAAGAATCATAACTACTATTTTAGATACTACATTCTAAACAAATAAAAAAAGCATAATAATAATAAAATTAAAAAGATAAGTGAAGAATATCAAAATATTGTGTGCTAATTTAGATACAACATTCTAAATAAATAAAAACATAATAATAATAAAATTTAAAACTTTGTGAATAATTGTATATCCATGTTTCAGCCAACAAAATTTCGTGAGAAGTTTTATATTATACACATAAGTTTACCTTTAAGTTGTTTCTCTCTGTCAGACCCTTTTGCTTTACTGTTTTTTTCAGTGGAGAGTCATCTGGTATCACTGGAGATCTAGAAGAGAACAATAAAATGATAAATAATATTAACAATTACATTTTTATAGATCTACAATAAACAGTTGTTTGAGCTCAGCTAGATATAACATTTCGTGATTTAGTAGGTAGATAAAGAATTAATTTTCTCTCGCCATGACCACTAACTAGTATTGCAAAAGCATTCCATACTACTTACATTAAAATATTACTATGCATGACTGCAGTATCAATTTTTTTTATAAAACTTTGGTACGCCTTTCAGAGGGATTTTTTGGTGGTTTTAATGGCACTATTTGAGCACACTGTTTTATTAATCATTAGTTAATGGATGTCAAATATATAGACATTTTGAAACATAGCCTCCGGTGAATTTTGAACCACTGTCTTCATCTTGAGAGTCTGATGTCCTACCACTGGAAGGACCACCTATATGGAAAAAAAATGAATGTTTGACATCACCCCAGCACACTGGTTAATCAGTAGTTATTAGATATCAAATTCACAGTGCTTGTGACACATTGTCTTCAGAAGAAACCTGGTACCACCAAATAAGCTACTCTTTCTGATTGGCAGCAAGGGATCTTTTAAATGCACTTTCCATTAGACAGGACAACATATGCTATGACCTTTGTTACTATAGTCATGGACCACTGGCAGGAACAAGAAATAGCCCAAAAGGGTACACCAAAGGAGAACAATCTGATGAGCGACTGTACTTCATGTGGGTGCTCTATGAGTTACATCTCACTCAGACCACACAAGAGAGGCAGAAAGCAATTTTCACAGATCCCCCACCACCCCTCACTACCACCAGAGCGATGGCTGTTGTTACCTGAATTGCGAAAGCAGACATGGAATTCGGGTTGGAGTGTTGGGATTAAGTGCAATACTGTCTAGGTGCAGATCATCGGAGTTGTCTTCTCCTGACATAGTCGCTGTCCAGTCGAGGAGCTGTCGAAAAACTCGTAATGAACGTCTACATGTCAAAGATCCACCCTCACTGGCAGGCTAAAAAAAACAAAGAACAAAATATTTTATAGTATCTTCGTGTCCTATGCTGTGTCATTTATTTGTGATTAATTTTGAAATATGTATAATTTAACCATTGTATGACCCCCAATATATATATTTTATGCTGGTGGGGGAGGGGTTGTTGAACAATGATATTTTCTCTCTTTCTTTCTATCTGCCCATACATCTGTCTGTCTGTCCAGACAGAGAGAAAAAAAGAAAAAGAATACTGAATACCCAGCATATTTTAATCAAGTAGCTATTAGATCTTAAACAGATGGTATATGTGACAGTCTACTTAACAAACCCAGTTTCACATAATCTACTCTTTAACAGCAAAATATGTTTTAAATATGCTCTCAAACAGCACAGGCTCTAGCCTAGGGTGTAACAGTTGTGGACCACTAGCTGGAATAGAAAATAGCACAACAGCCTCTGCTTCAGGACAAGATAGCAAGTGAACAGATTCTAGACTAATTTTTGCACTTCATGTTAAACAAATGAGAACACGTGAAACCAGTGAAATCACCACAGAGCACCTGTGAAGGCTAGCCAGTCCTGAACACAAGACTGGTCCACTAAGGCCATGATTTTAAAAATAGTTCTGGGTTTTCCCAATCTGATGTAGAAAAAAATTACCTTGTCAGGACTAGATGCAGTTTTTCTCTCGTTCTCTTCTATAATTGCCGTTATTCTACGGTAAACCTCCTCCGATACAGTTTCAAGATCTTCTTTCCTGAACTTACAAACGCTACAGTGACTGAGGTTGTTCTTTATCACACAAACAACTCGGTGACACGCAGAACTAGAATAAAATTAAACATGTGATAAGTAACATTAGAGGTGGTATGCATGTGTGTGAGTGTGGATCAAACATCTGCTTAGGTTTGAATGAATGTTTAATTAAAAACAAACAAATATATTATCCTCTTTTATACTGCATTCAACTTTCCTAATATAAGCATTTGTTTAAATTCCTGTGTCTTGTTGACCCATCCCAACTCCATTTCCTCCCTGAATGGGGGATGGGCCTCAATTCACAGGGATTGGTGAATAACAATAGAAAATACTGAGAGAAAAAAAGATATATATGATTAAACTATACTGTTTCCATTTCTCAAGGAACCCTGTAAGAAATGATAAATTAAAGTGCCTCAAAGACACATTCGTCCATAACCAATCAATGTGTGAACTGTCAATAGGTATATGCAGTGGGGGATCCAGACCCCTTGTTCAGTAACTATTCTTCGTTATAATGTGCTTGTAACAAACACTGAAATGTTATAAATGAATTGGGAGTTAAAATAGAAATGTGTGCCTGGTTAGTTTTAAAAAAGCAATATCATTTCCAGCACTTATAAGTAAAACATATTAAGAATCCATTATATAAAAATAATAAGACCTGTGTAATCCTTTGCTATAAAAGTTGTAAGTCTGACCGGACACCATTGTGCATTGGTTAAGCTATTGGACTCTTAGTGGGTAGGTACCGGGATAAAAATTAAATATGTAGCCGGGTTTCACATGATGCAGGAATCCTGCATATTTGACGCAATATTTTGCTAAAATACTCCTAAATAAATAAATGGTTGATGCAAAATATTTCGAATGTCAATTGATTTTAATTTTTTTAAATACACAAAAACCTATTATTTATAAGAAAAAAAAACCCAATGAATATGCATGTATTAGCATTATAAGAGAATAGTGGATAATGGATATAATGTATGCATGTAATATAAACAAGACAGTTATTCAATAAATTATGTGATTGAAATAATATGCTTGACTCCCATTTATGAATGCTTGACTCCCTAAATAAAACCCTGTGAGTCATGGTGACTCCCATTTTCCAGATGCTAGGTGGAATCCTGCTACCAGGTATGTGTATGCCACTTGCACCAACCAGTGGTCCACAACTGGTTTATCAGAGGTTGTGACTTGTGCTATCCTGTCTGTGGAATAGTGCATATAAAACATCCGTCACTGCTTATCAGGTAAGAGTAGCCACATTAGTGTGGTAGAAGCGGGTTTCACCTCTTATTAACATTAACCACTGTCCTGAACAAACAACACAGGAGGTAAAGTCGTGTGTCCAGGACAGCGTGCTTGAATCTTAACAGGACAAAAAACATGAAAATAAGTACAACCAACCATGACTTTAGTGAGTATTGGACTCTTCGAAAAATTATACACATGGTTGTGTGTGTGGGAGGGAGTGGGTGGGGGATTGGGGGTGTTACCTAATATCTGGATCTTCTTCTACAATGTTCTGCAGTTTTTGTACCATACACATCAGCAGACTGAATCCCTTCACGTGTGGCAGGAATGAACATGATTTGTTGGGAGCATAGCCTTTACCACCCAAACGAAGTCGCATCACAAATGATGTTAAAGTCTGAAATAGTACAAAAAAAGTATGCAAGTCATATGGAAATATTCTATTTTAGTAAATTTGTCAAAAACATTGTTCTTTTCTGATGTTACAAATAAAAACAATAAGGGAAGGGAGGGCATTCATTTTAAACAAGGGAAAAAAATACTTTAAAAACATAATATATAATAAAAATATAAGCCTGTATTTAAACATAGGTAGCTAAAACCAAGGTTTAGTTCTACTTTTTACGAAACACAACACACTCATAAACCCAAAACAATATGTATTCATGGATATGACATTTTTGAATATTTTGCTTTTTGATGAATAATCATTTATAATGCCATGTTCAATCATACTGAATTCCTTTAAGAGTTACGTTCCCTCAATACTGAATTTATTTTAGGCAAAATCAGTTTGATTTTAATCCAATATTATTACTTTTAAAACTTAACAAAAAGGTATATGTGTGAACATATTAAAATTATTTTGGGTTTTATAAAGTGAAAATTACGATTAACAAAGGTATTTCCACCTTTCAAAGACACACCATTTGCAATTGGGAATATTCTATATTTATAAATATTGCATCACTTTCTCCCATCATCCATTCAAACATGCAGGAAATACAATTTTGAATAGTGCATTCAAATGTCAAAAAAATGTTGCCTTCAGTATTTGGGATTTTGCATGACATCGACTTTTGTCATTGTCGGTATTCAGAAGGTTAATGCATTGTGTAATTCCATAGTAAAAACAACACATTTATAATTATGATAAATCTATAATCTATTTATTCCATAACTTTTTAATGCAGGATGGAAAAGACCAGTTTAATGCCCTTTTAAACGGATGCAAAAAATATTGCCAAAGATTCCAAACCTGATACATGGGCATATTTTTCTTCTTGGCTTCTCTCTTAACAGCTGTGAAAGCTGCATGGTTGAGGTCACGGTCAGGTATGTTGAATATGTGTGACAGTGCCAGTTCACTTCGCGAATTTACCAGAAGATGGATGTATGATAACATTGTCTTGTAGATAAAAGTCTGAAAAGTTAAACAAATTCATTAATAAATTAAATCACTATTTATATAATGTAATGTAAGTAAATGAAAATTAAAATGGAACAAAGAAGAAAAAACTAAAGTTTTGTTTTATTTAATGATGCCTCTAGAGCACATTGATTTTTATCTTATCATCGGCTATTGGATGTCAAACACTCTGGATATTTTTCAGAGGATAAGCAGCAAGGGGTCTTTTATATGCACTGTCCCACAGACAGGACAGCACATACCACGGATCTGATGAACCAGTTTTGGACCACTGGTTGGAACGGAAAATAGACCGAACAACAAATGGGTCCACTGAGAAGGATCGATCCAATGACCTACAACTTCACAGGTGGGCATTAATAATTTGGGGGGGTTATAAAATGATAGAAAAACTACTAATTTGAACAATATCTAACAGCAAAATATAAAATTTTGTACCACATCTGTACATAAATTATTAACTGATTAAATTAGCTACAGATTGGAAAAGCTTTGATACCCTAAAATCTGCTCAGAATTGCCAAGAATTTTAACAATAAAGACAGAATTTTAATATTTCAAAAGGGAAAAGTAAGAATCTACCTGTGCCGTGGTATATTTGTCATCTTGTGTGGTGTGTGATGTCTGGTTCTCAGTCTGTGACCCAACTTCATTGATATTATCAACATCAGATGCAACAACACAGTCATTAAGGTTAAGATGTAGATGAGTAGTTTTACCATCAGGACATAAAAGATGCAGCATTTTTTTCTGTATTGAAAAATAAATTATAAAAATCAATAATATTTCGACTAAATGAAGATAAGGTAATATTTTTAACAGCCAGGGATCTTTTAACTGCATTTTCTCACCGACAGGATTGCACATACCATGGCCTTTGTTACAAGATTTATGGACCATTAGCTGGAATTAGAAATAGGCCAAACAGGTCTGATGAAAAGAACAGGGCTAAGAATGGCAAATGAGAAAAATATCTGATATTTTTGTTAAATGTAAACAGAGGTACATTTCATAGAAAATCAACAAGGATACACATTTTCTTTCAATGAGAGGTTTCAGGATCACAAGCCAAAAACGACAATTTGTTGCGAGGGAGCGAAGCAATTGATCTGGGGGAGGGTTTGGGTCGGGGCAGTGCCCCCTCTTTAAGTAGGAGCTTTTTCTGAAATATCGAGGAAAATGGTGCCTTGTGGTGAACTTTGAGGGTCTGTTTCCTCCAACAAATTCCACTTAAATTTGGTTTTGCCTGTCTTATCAATTTATTTTATATCATTCTTATCTGTCACCAAATTCCATTGAAACAAATTGTCTCTAACGTGAATTTTACAAGCTATGGTCATGTTGCGGTGACAAGCTTATGGGTGCAGCCATGTTGGATTTCCATGTGACTGCTCTAGACCAATAAGAGCCCAGAGATCCTCTGTACTTCGCAATTTTCCGTAGAACATCGAATATGGCCGAAGTGATCTGTGAGAAACAGGGTAAAGTAAAGCGTGATCGTTCACAGAATACCGACAGCTTGTTTTTCACGGAAGCTGTTTCAAAACTATTTTTTATTTTTCGAGAACATTTCTGTCTGAGATCGGGCTCTTTTTCGTTGCTTAGAAGAGAAACAGCCAAAAAAAATGGACCTCACCCCCTCAAAATTATCACAAGATCGATCCTGGGGAGAAAAATTCTGCAGATTTCCACAGATGATTCTCACCCATGGAAGAATCGATCCAATGATACATTTGAGCTACCTCTCACTCACTAGAAAGGAAAATACTCTGTAATGCACTCAAGTTTTAATCAGTCATAAAACTTGTAATTAATTAACTTGTCAAATAGGACTGCAAGCAATTCTTAACTAACTGGAATATAATTACTCTCAGCACTATCAACAGTATGATAATGTGATATGATGAAAAATATATGTACCTCAATGGCAGTTACTGGGGCACCAAAACAACATATATTGGTGGCGGCCAGGTCTTTCTGTAGATCAGACTCTCTCTTTACCTCCTTAGCAACAGCTTTATAAACATCAAACAAATCCACGTGGTTACTAGATGTGAGGAACGACTGGTAATACTCCATGACAACAGCAATACCAGATTCGTTGTCAAGTTCAACTGATGTTGGTGTTTCACCAAATTCAGTTGATATGGATGTCAATTTACCATGTTCAGTTGATATGGGTGTTGATTCATCAAGTTCAGTTGAAATAGGTGTTGATTCATCAGGTTTGGTTAAAACAGGTATTAAGTTATCAAGTTCCATTGATGTGGGTGTTGATTCATCAGTTGTTATGGGTTTCAATTTCAAGTGACTGATCTTCTCCAGTATTTCAAAAACTGTTTCAATTTCAGCTTCAAAATCACCACCTGCCTAAAATAAAGATGTCTCAAATACAAATTATTTCTTTATTACTTAACACTAATAACAGAATATACATTATATAAACATATAAGAAACAGAAATGCCTATCACAGAGTAAAAACAGGTTTTTAAAAATAAAATTATGCTAGAATCCCAAAAGACGAGAAATACTTATCCTGGATATGTTGAATTTAAACTCATTTACATGATTTAGAAGAATTTTGAAATTTTCTCTGGTTTTCTTTATGAAATATATTATTGTCTGTCCATTAATTTATCTATACCACTAGAGCATCCAGTGGTAGAATGTTGGACTTTCAAGCTGATGACAGTAATTCAAAACCCATTGGAGGCTGGCAAATAACCAAATGTTTGACATTCAATAGCCGATGATTAATAAATCAAAGTGCTTTCATGATGTCATTAAACAAACAAACAAAAAACACTATTATACATTCATACCAATTTGTTTTTCTGAGCCACACCAAGCTGTATAATATGCAGCATGTCAGACTGCGACAAGACTGTGAACCTAGGATTACACATCAGACCATATTGGCGACAGAGAGTCACAAACCACCCACTGATTGAGGGCAGATGATAGCGAGTGTCATCGTAACTGCCTGATGGAATCAGAAACTGCAATGTGCTTAATTTAACAGCATCTGTAAATAATTTTAAAAAAATTAATAATATTTAATAACAAGTGTACTTGAATTTTTAAAGTTAGAATGAACTAATTTAGAGAATGATAAACAAAATGCTAAGTTACATCATAGAAGCCACATTAAAATTTGCTAGCAAGGACATGCCGTCATGAAATCCCCAAACTAAACTTACAGTATGATAAAACTATCCAATGGGTACATCATAGAAGCTACTTTAAATTTTGTATCTAGAACATGCCCATGCCATGTCCTAATCCCACGGCCACTTACACGTAAAGCAATGATTACTGTACCCATAAACAACAAATTTAAACCTCTGGTGTATTCATGTTTGCTTGAGGGAGATTAAGTTTTCATATATATAAATATATATATATATATATATATATATATATATATATAATAACACTTTGGAAAGAGTTCCAACCATTCATGCATCATTTTTCAAACTGACCTAACCCTACCCTAATTTGGAATGAAAGTGCTGGAACTCTTACCAATACCTTTACCTTTTTCAATTATATCTTTTACATCATTTATAACATTTTCCGTTTTTGTTGTAGCAGCTAAATGTTGAGATACATAAATACAGGAAGCCATTTTTTTTTTTCATAACAGCCTAGAAAAAAAGTAGAACTTTCATAAATTATTACAAAATCTTTTTAATTTAAAATTTTACACTCTTAGGCTTAGCTTACAACTTAAATTATAAATTGAATCATCAAATAACACATTATGATATATATTTCTAGGTAACCCTAGCCTAATTTATGTATTTTTATTAATGACATAATCATTATGTGTCTGTATGTTTGAAGCTACTGAAATTTCAAATTACTCACATTCATTGATTGAATCGATGAATGATTCATTGATTATTTGTCGATAATTTGATAATTCACTAACTTCCTAAAACTACAAAATTTTATCCCTCCGCCAATGGCAATTGTTTGAGAGACATACACACTTTAGAAATAGCAAATAACCATTTAAAACGAGAAATATTCAGTTAGAGATTGACAACATACAAAAGGTAACACGTTATAAATTCATATTTCCCCCAAGATGATAAAAACAAAAGATCTACCAAGGAACGAGCACTTGTCTAAATTGACCAATCGTTAGGCAGTTCTTAAAGAATTGTACAAAATAAGGATTTATATTTATGAAATTGAACATCATAATTATCTCACATTAATCTTTTTAAATAAGTGTACAAAAGGTAATCACAAAACAATAAAAATTGTAATTTAAATTAAAATAAATAAACAAAAAAGGTGTTTTGTTTCTTGTTAATTTTAAGCTGTGTTTACATAATTTTCGTTTCATTTAAACGTAGACGATTCTTTTAAACATAGACTGTTATTTAAACAACATAACGCCTTTTAAGGTTGTATGCCAGGTAACAGTCTATGGAGAGATTTATCATTACGTTATGTTTTTAAAATTCACTAATTAAATACATTTTTGGTGTGTCATTAAAAACAACTGCCAAGAAACTGTTCTATGTAACACGATTTTTATATAAATCCTTTCATTTTTTATGTTGCTTAAAGCTCAACAGCTTAATTTTCCATATTTGGACATGTTGACTAAATTTAAAGTAGCGTAGTCACAGTTATATTATGTAAAACATATTCTTTATATTTTTACATTGTATTATTTATCATTTTAAAATTTTACATATTAAATTACATATTGCATATGGTTGGTTACAATATTGAATAGTGATTATTTTATGTTGGGACGGCTAATGCATGCAGAAAATGTAGCAGGGTGGGCCCTAGTCCAAGTTTCTGACGTTAGACAGCTGTTAATTACTGATGTTTGCTGTCTACCGGCAGACAACACACTATATTAAAAACTAGCAGATTTTCAGCCACCAGCGAGTAGTCGGCAAATATAGCTTTAGTAAGAAACTATTGACAAATCTAATAGTACTTACCTTTAGATCGCCTGTGAACCGGTCGGTCGTCGGATCGATCCTTCTCAGTGGCCCCATATCCAGTTTCAGCTATAAGGTTAAATATAATATTTTAATAATAATTTTTGTTTTATTTCAGATTGTTGTAACTGCTCTACCAGCTAGATACAATGTCTGTTCAAAGATGTGGATCAGTTCAAACTGGTATATAATTTACTTTATTACCCCAATAACCACTCATAACTGGGAAATAGTTTTCATATTTTCTCAGTGAGAAGTATTATAAATTGATTTAATAAGGCATTTATTAAATATGACGTCATTATAATTTTGTAAAAGTGCAATTGACATCACTAAAACTAGAAAAAGTGCAACATAATTTCATCTGTAATTTTATAGAATATCAATTAAAATTGTTGGGTTAATAAATAGAATATCAAACTCATTACCATTTATTATAAAATTTATGTCCCTTGTGAACTAATTTTTGTCACTCACTAAAACAAAAGAAAATTATTTCACTTGGGATATAAACTTGATAATAAATGGCAGCATGTTTAATATCAGAACTCTATTTTGTTTCCTCTTTCATTTTTTATTTGCAGTATAATATAACCAATTTTGTAAAATATACACATTAATTATCTAAAATAGATTTTTAGTGTTCAGTTTTTCCATCATTATTATTGCAATAACTTGCTTATTACTATTGGAGAAAAAGGAAAAGAAAGGACATAACTTACTTTTTTCTTTTGTTAAAGTTCGTCTATTTTTTTGTCTCTAATAGAAATGCAGATGGTTTATGTTACTTACGATGAATAACATGCACATACTCTTTAAAAAGCTATCTGTATTATGTATTCCACTTTAAATACAATTTATCAAAGAAATCAATGGAAATAAACATTTCAAAGTGTCCTTTATACATGTACAATAATGTCAAACTCAACGTCAACACTATAATGAATGTAAATGGTTCTAATTTCAGTTACCGGATTGATAAGACCGGATCAGCTTGGGATGACTTTACCACATGAACACTTGTGGATAAACACGAGCCTGTTCTTCACAGATCCCAAGCCACAATACCGTCACAAGATAGATGAACGTATTGCTCTGTCTAATTATGGCTGGGTTCATCAGAATCCGTAAGTCCTGAATCAGAGATCGAAAACATAAGCACATGTTTAGTGATAACAATACTAATCAAAGTAAATATATTTATGTACGTGACAGTAAATTACACAAGATGTCATAGGTCAGAAGCAATGGGGGTTTATGATATGAGCTAAAAATGCAAGTGTGTTGTGTGATGTAGAAAAGGGTCATTTTCATGTGCATGAGTTATCTATAGTTTATGGAAACCTATGGATTAAACCTTTTTTATATCGTGTTGTGTACTTCATGTCTAGGTTTTGCTAATTCTAGGTTAACTTGTATAAACCTGTATGTCAGGGTCGTTTAACTCAGGGTGTTCATCATTTTTCATAAACCAATATGTAACCTAGTGTTATAAAACCAATATATAACTTAGCCATTGGAATGAATTAATTAGTGATTACAATATTAAATATTTCTGCTATTATAGCTGTGGATTTAGGTCTACATGGATTCCGAGACATTGTCTTGTACAACATTTGTTAGGAGTGAGAAATGAAGTTCGGTCATTATCAGACCCACTAAAACGAGGGGTCAGTAGGGCAAGTGTACCAGGCCGATGGACATCAAAGGGCCTGTAAAATAAATTAATATAAAATATATATATTAGTCTCAAGTCACCTGGGGGCCCGTTACAGCACCTAGGGGGCCTACCGCCGCTCACTACTTGGTCATTATTATATTTGGACGAGAACTCTTTTAGAGATTGTCATTGTTTTCCACCTGTAATAAGTCTGAAGGTCACACACATCATAGTGAATTTACCCTGCTGCAAAATATGTACCTTTTTTAATTATTCACAAATACCCTGTTTACAATTAACTGCCCCAATCCAGGAATGATGTTTTAAGAAACTAATAACAATTTCGAGTTATTTGTATAATAGTATGTGTACTATTATGCAGTACAGCTACATATTGGGAAAGGTACTACCCTGAATTATGTGGATATATGTGAACATTTAGTTTAATGTCACCTGTACAGTCTGATGAAGATAAATTGTTGCCACTGGTTGAAAAGGTGAGTCATCTCTCACTTTTCAGGTTATGATGATGGCTATAATTATTTTTATTTTTTTATTTTGTACATATAGATACAGTTGTAAAGATAATCTTAGTTTAATGGAGGAACAGACGTCCGAGGCGATCATGGAGGAGATGAAACTATTCAAGGTAAATGGCAAAATGTACTAAAAACACATGGGAAAAGGTTCCTGCTGAATTTATTTTTAAGATCATTCAGAATAAACGACTATTTAATGAGTTCCTTTTAACAAATTCATCTATTACAGTACAGTGATAGAGATACACAGGGAATGTTTTCTGTAAGTTACTAATGGTTTACGAATTTTGAGAGTTCATGAACTCTGATCACATAACTGCTTCATTTTTGGCCATTTAGAATGGAGAAACAATGGAATTGACAATAGAGCTGGACGGTATTAAGTATATACCATTTGGTATCGGTATCGGGTCAATACCGATTTACCGTACCAAGCAAATCTCACAATACAGAAAATTTTGGTATTGAAAAATAAGTATTCCCGCTATTAAGTAAAACACTAAAAATACATTTTTAAAAATTACATATTAATTATTTGACATTGATTGTGGTGCCTATTACTTCTGTAGTCTATTTAACTATAGAGGTTTACCTGTGGGTCAGCAGATGACCTGTTCTAAACAAAAAAAATTGATTGGATATAAACAAGGAAAAGACATTCGTTTAGAGCAAGGTATGCATAAATTACTGCTTGGTATGGAGATAGTTATCAGTACTATGTTAATACCGAATACTGTACTGATACCGAGGTAAATAAGCCCCACAATACCGATACCAAACTTGAAATTTCAATACTGCCCAGCTCTAATTTTGACAACCAACTTGTATGAGTTACTTAAATGAGGTCATTAAGTTATATAATTGAAAACACACATTGTAATATAAAGAGTATCACATGAGAACTTATTTTGTTATCTCTGTATATCTAAGAATACAATATCTGCATAAACTGCATGCACATATCTAAAAATAGACTGCTTAATACTTACAGCATAATGGAGGCTGCAGCTTAGTGGAAAATACAAGCACTGGAATTTCTCCAAATTATAAATTTCTACTTGAAGTGTCCAAGACTACTGGTATAAATATTATTGCAGGGACAGGTAGGTTTGCCTAGAAGTAAACTCTTGACTTCATCCCGATTTGAGTAACGTTTTCTGATGCTTTTGAATAAATTTACAAACAAAGCTTATTGTAGTGACAGAATGTAGTATCTGTGCATCAGATTAAACCCTAGTCCAGCAGCCAGAGGGGTGTACCTTGCAAAAATACCCCTAAAGCAGGTTATTGCTGATTTTGATAAGGGAAGTGGCATAGAATCAGAATCTGAATGATGCCCAGCTGGCATCATTGAGCATTTTGAGTTTTTCAAGATGGGGGTATTTTTGCAAGGTTAAGCAAAAAATGCCTACTTGGCTGCTGGACTATCCTCTGATCCTTTAAAAAAAAAAATGGTTTTGTTTAATGACACCACTAAAGTATATTAATTTATTAAACATCGGCTATTGGATGTCAAGCATTTGATTATTTTGACACATAGTCAAATGTGAGCCAGCCTTCAACAGGTTTTGAACCACTGTCATCAACTTGAGAGTCCAACTTTCTACCGTTGGACCACTGAGGCTTGCATCTCTGATCCGTTTTAGCCGAGTTAATAAGTAAACATAACTTGAACAACATCAAATGAAGTTTTCTGATGTAGATGGACAAAATTTTATTAAACAACATTTATCACTTGCCTAAGTATTTTCAGTTGTGCAATCTGTCACATGCCTGGATTTAAAAAAAAACTTAAGGTCTGGATATATCACTGTTGTTTTTAATGTTATGATGCATTATAATGCTAAGCATAATTATGTACTTTATGGATGACCCTTTCGTCATTTTATTTCAGGGTACTATGTTGAAGCTTTCCAAACTGAGTCCACTAAACAGTTGTCTATGGAAGCCATGGCTGATAAGATTCGTACTGACCTCACGGAGGGAGTAGATGGAACAGAAATAAAATGTGGAGTTATTGGCGAGATCGGGTGTCAGTGGCCTTTAACAGGTTGGCGTGTAAATATTACTAAATGAGTTCCTATATGATACAGTTTATATTGTCAGTGTAATTTGAATCATACATTATAAGTGTAAATCAGGGGGTGCGGGCTTCTGGGAGGGCACTTACCCGCCCCCCACTCCCAATAATTCGGAATAAATCTTTTTTACTAGTAGTGAATCAAGAGAGAGATAAAGAGAGTATTGCCGTAGTTAAGGGGTGCATAACATTGTATAATGATGAAACTCATTGCTTTGTGCTTAGGTCTGTTACCCCCCACCCCAACCCCCGGCCCCGCAAAGTTCACTTCCTTCTGTCATGACTGTAAATGAGTGATGTATTACTGAAAACACACATCTGGTATTATAAACATTATCATACACAAATTAGTTTAATATTCTGCTTATTAAATTACATGAAATATTGTTAGTATTTGTTGATTTTTTTTCATGAGGCTAAGAAACTCCTACAAAAATTTCAATGCTAATCTAATTTAGAAAATCAGATTAATCTTCTTATATGATATTTTAATAAGGTTTGTACTTTTTTGGTGTATTTGTGGTTTTAAAATATGAAGCCTGTAAATTACTATTGTATTTCAGATTTTGAACGCAAGTCTCTACAAGCCAGTGCCGTGGTGCAAGCAGAGCTGGGTTGTCCTATCATCGTACATCCTGGCAGACACTCTGATGCTCCATTTGAAATAATTCGAGTTCTCCAAGAAGCAGGAGGGAACATCAATAAAACTGTCATGTCACATCTTGATAGTAAGTCAACTAAAGGATTACAGTTAACCATATTTTGTTATTCATAGAGAGAGAACTAATTTTCAGTCATTTGATTGAAATCTCTCTCCATCAAAATCAACATTTTAAGTTTACTAATATTTGCAATGGCAGATCTTGGGTCCCAGCAACCCTCCCCCCCAATGTTTGAGATTATAACATTCTTAAAAATTATTATTAATATCATTATTTTTTTGACATTAAAGAAACCAGCATCATATTATAGTGGCCCCTCCAAATGGATTTTCTGGATCCGCCACTGATTTAGTTTTGAGTGGGGGGTGGAGAGCCGCTGAAAATGTTTACTGTCTGTTAGAACAGAAAAATGGAACAATATTCTTTTACTTGTAGGAACCATATTTGATGAGAAACAGCTGTTGGAGTTTGCGGCTCTTGGCTGTTATTGCGAGTATGACTTGTTTGGAGTTGAGACGTCTCACTATCAGATTGTTGCGAGTATTGACATGCCCAGTGATGCCCAGAGAATACACAAGATAAAGCTACTTGTTGATGAAGGATACACCAGTAAAATCTGTATCTCTCATGATGTGCACACAAAACATCGGCTGGTGAGTAATTTTACAAAATAATTTGAATACAAAACAACTGTAAAGTCCTCTACTTTTGAAGCGAGTAATTGGTTACAGTCGCCTGAAAATGGAAAGTGGCGAATGGTTCAGCACTCACTTTTTGTCATTTTATTTCATCTAACAAAATATGAAAATCTTGAGTACGTGCTCACCACATTTGAAATTTCTCATCTTTATCTTCACTTGGTGGTTTGTGGATTCATTTTTGAATGCACACTCATTCATACAAAATTGTGACTTCTTAGCTATTCCTGTAATCATTTAATGTGAGTAACCAAAACATTGTGACTGATTGTACAGACAGAAATAACCTTGTGCTATATTGTTCAGTTACATTCAAATATCGTAATATTTGGCAAATAAGAAATGTCGTCCTTGTATTGAAAATTTAATTACATGTATTTGCAGATCAGTTGCCCAATTGTCAAAGACCACTTGTTTAGACATTGTGCATTTGTATTTTTTAACCCTTTTTCTCTTTTAAAATGTGAACATGCATGTAGTTGGTATGGACCTACAAGTTCAAACTTCGGTGTTTTGGGGCACAGTGATCATTGTCTTGGATTCCTAGGAATGAAGTTGGCACCAAGGCAGTTTTTAGGACACATTAGAGGCACAATGGCAAATGTCCTATGAGTGTCCTATGGGACAAGCAGGAAAAAAGGGCACATCAATATTTGACTTCATTAGAAGTGAAATTGAGTAGGCATTGTGGCAAAGGGACAGGGTGGCACGACAATTGCCTCAATGCCTTGGTGAAATTCAATCCCTGGACCTACATATATGTATGGATTGCTTGCATGTGATAATGATTTTCATCCATCTTTTTTTTGACAGACGAAGTTTGGTGGTCATGGTTACTCACACATTCTGGAAAACATCATCCCAAAGATGTTGACACGAGGAATATCCAAAGAAACAGTTCACCAGATAACAGTGAATAATCCAAAAAC
>JAULBS010099286.1:0-16327 GCA_032355785.1 Symmetromphalus regularis | reverse complement strand
GGATCCACACTTTCGAGTGCATTCTCCTACTTAATCCACCACTCGCTAAATATAATGTTCGGTACAAATATATTTTTTATTACGTATGATATATCACTTCCGCTTTGGTTAAAACTCTTATGAATTTTGAGAAAATAATTAATCAAATACAACATAACCCAGTCAGGTCTCAAAAACAGAATTGCGGGTGCTATGTAATAGACATATTTAAATCTCGACGATTACGCTTCTTTTTATACCTAAAATGTTCATTCACGTGTAACAAACCGATTGGTCAAGACGGATAAATAGTTGGTGAGCTGGCAGGTTGAGTCAATCCGGAGTTAGTGGGCTAAAGTGAAATAAATTGTAATATGTGGTATGATGTGTATACAGTGTGAATGAACGATGTGTGTGTGAGAGCAACGTAACTGAACTTAGAAGATAGTATCTGAAAAAAAGTGTTTTTCTTTATCCCTCTTTAGATTATTGAACAACATACTTCATTAATATTCATGACTTGCTGCACGTGCATTCTCTGCGTTCATTGATCTCCCAAGTGTAGATTCGTGAAAAATAATCAACTGTTAGCACAATAGCGTGACGTCGGTACAGTGGATTAAATAGCGTAGGCAAATTGTTAGGTTGCCTTGTCCACCGACCTTTGGTTTGGGGGAGGTAGCGGAATCTGGTTCCCCAATCTATGGGCGATTTAAAAGATACTCCCAGGGTATTAAATTATCTCCAATTTTAATAAATTATTTATTTTAGATGGACCAGTCCAAATTTCTTAGTAAACCTCCATCAAAAAATAAATTACACGCACTCTTTTTCCGTTCTCCCTTTTTTCTTATCTTTATCCCACCCCGGGCCACGCGTCCTTCCCTTAGGGGAACTCGATTCAATATGGATTTGGGCACGTTATAATAATAGTGTGCGTACCAATGTAAGTGGTGGAAGAGATGTTTGAAAATTATTACGCTCTGTACCAATAGGAAAATAGGTTGGTTGATTGTACTAATATCGAATTAAAACTCAAGCACGATGTCCTGGACACCTAACTCAGCTTCATGTGCTGTCTGTCCAGGACAGAAATTACTGTTAGTAGAACAGTTGAAAGGGATAATTTGTATGCACTATCCCGCGGACAAAAGAACACATAACACGGCCTTTGATAAACAAGTTGTATACCGCTGGTCTGTGTAAGTGGTATACACCTAGCCACTGAGCCATCCGAGGCACTCTTTCTGGGTTTGAGCTGGTACTGAAATTAAAAATCCTCTCTCGACTGAGATTTGATCCCAGTACCTACCGGCCGCGAGTCTGATAGCTTAACCATTGCATTACCGGGATCGGCAAATAATCACAGATGTGGACGGCTCGACATTGCTAAATGAATTAAGAACACAGCGCGCGACATGGTGACGTTGCCTCAACAATTCGTATAAAAATAATTTTCCCATTAGTAATATGTGAAGCCACATTTGATCGAACCAGCGGACAGGAAAACACGCAGAAACTTGTGCTGCTTTATCCGAACATTATGTGAGTAATAATTATATTAATTTCATTTACGTGTTTCTCTAATTATCCCTTACCGCCAGTTTTCTTTTCTTTCTTAATTTGTATCTTTGTATATATTTTAATAATTATTTTGTATGTTCATTATTTTAAAATATTTCACCAAATTACTCCAGTACTTAAAGTCTATAGTCAGGGCCGGCGTAGCTGTTTAAATATTAGGGGGGCAAGATTGAATAGGGGCGCCATCAGTCATTTGAATGTTTATATATTTTAGAGTGCCTATTGTGGCAAAAAAGGACACCGCAGATCGGGGGAGGGGGGTGCAGATGGCCTCACTCGGTTGTTGTTTTGCAATAAACTGAACTTTTTTTTTTCAAATTCACATTCCAACTTTTATCAAAAATAACAAATTAGAAAAAATATTTCAGTTTATTGCAAAACGACACACATTCAAATTTTTCAAAGTGTCGTTTTGTAATAAAAGTTGGAATGTGAATTTGTTGCCCATGTCCTGTCAAGTATGTATGATGATTTTGAGATGTTTAGAAGCAAGTTAAGACATTGAAAATAAAGTTTATTGCAAAACGGCACTGAAAGCAAATGCAATGAAGCGGCCTATTTTTGAAAGTCCGTGAATTCAAAAATTAATGGAAATAAATAGTAAAATTTATCAGGCGGTTCATATTTCGGCCCAGTGACTGTGTTAGAGTAGATAAGAATATTTTTTTTTATTATTATTGCAATTCATCACTTTATTGAAAACGACACTTTGAAAAATTCGAATGTGTGTCGTTTTGCAATAAACTGAAATATGTTTTCTAATTTATTATTTTTGATAAAAGTTGGAATGTGAATTTGTTCCACATGTCCTGTCAAGTGTGTGTGTGGTAATGTTGAGATGTTTAGAAGCAAGTTAACGCATGGAAAATAAAGTTTATTGCAATTCGACACTTTATTGCAAAACGACACTCCGAATGTGTGTCGTTTTGCAATAAACAGAAATATTTTTTCTAATTTGTTATTTTTGATAAAAGTTGGAATGTGAATTTGTTGCCCATGTCCTGTCAAGTATGTACAGGTATGATGATTTTGAGATGTTTAGAAGCAAGTTAAGACATGGAAAATAAAGTTTATTGCAAAACGGCACTGAAAGCAAATGCAATGAAACGGCCTATTTTTTGAGATCCAAAAGTTAATGGAAATAAATACTAAAATTTATCTGGCGGTTCATATTTCGGCCCAGTGACTGTGTTAGATTAGATTAGAATAGAAAAAAGATTATTTTTTTCTACAATTCGGCACTTTATTGCAAAACGACACGCAACAATGCCTCTTTCAAAAGGAAATAATGTATAAAATAAAAACGTTTTATTTTTAGAAATTAAATCTTTTAATTTTAAGAAATGTAAAAAAAAACTAGTTTGCAGTATTTTGATTGATATCTTCAAACTCTAGGTTACATGTCACACACTTGCCACTCAAATAGAGGAACTAATATTCTGCGACTAATATAAACAAGGTTTCGAATATTAACAAATAACGTATATTTGCCTAACTTCTCCTCTTTTGGATTTAGCAGGGTAGGAGCCATTATGAAAACCTGTCATTTCATTCTTACTTTTCTGTTTTTCTTTTCAGTCTCCGTATTATCTACCATATGTCTCTGGTAACGCTATAACACAAAAGAAAGTACTAGTAAATATATTAATATTAGCGAGGAAAACACGTGTTGATATCAGCAAAATGATTTGCAAATTTACACGACTTTTACAAACAAACAAAAAGCCGTTGAAAATTTCAACAATTTCGAAACTACTTTATATGCTTTTTCAAATGATAGTTTTGTTTTTAGCGGAAACTTTTAATTTGATTAAATTCATCTGAAGATTTTCTTGCCCACACCTTGAAAAACATGAGTACTTTTCTTTTCTGTGTGGGTTCTACTACCAGTGCTACGCTTAAATGATTCTATGAAGGCAAACGTTCTAAATAAGATTTAGATGTAGTAATTTCATTTTGATAAGTACTAATGTTGGAATAGACCTTAACAAAATAAATGATAAATAAAGTATTTAAGTTGATTGTTAAAATATTACAAGAATTTTCAATAAACGTAATATCGTATTTCTGTTTTGTGGAGACCTTGATCTTCGGAATATTTCGAAAGCAATTAAATTATGTTTGTTTAATAAACCAGAAATATTTTCATTCACTTCTGAAGATTTGTTAAAGTATAACGAGTATAATGCATTTTCCCCATTAATCATATATATATATAGTTTAATTGTAATTATCTTCAAAAATTAAATTATATAAACAAATTTGGTTTATTTTATGAAGGTCTTCATTATGTTTATTTATTAGTATGAATAATGCAAAAACTTTAATTATCTTCATGATATATTTTTAGGATATGTTTCTGATGTGTGACAATTATAAGACTTTCGCCACATTTCTATTTGAAATTTAACATCCCAAATATAATGTACTCAGTCTGTACACTGTTAGGAAAAACATTACCCTCTTATAAAGATATAATACACTGTACAAAGTTTGAGATATTTTCTTTTGATTTGTTTCTTTTTAATTTTATATGTATTGAATAAAGATAATATATACATGACATAATCGCTTTAGGTTTTTATGAAATCAACAGCCCATTGAAACACCACACATAATTAGTGTAAGACGCCCATCAAAACAATACGCGGAATTTTCACACCATTTTACATATTATAAGTAATATTACAACTAAAAACACAATGGTCATTAGTTTAAGCTTTTAAGTATTTGTAAAGTCATTCGAAATAGAACTCCTTTACTTCATTTAAGCAACCCGCCCTTCTCGCCGGACATCTCGACGGAGGATAAAGCGCGCACATTCGAGACGCCACGGGAGGGGGGGGTATCAGATCAATCCACACTTAACACAATCCCCCCCCCCCCCGACCCCTCCGATCAATTATTTTTCTAAATTTTGACACCAGTGGCCCTAACATACACCAGAACCGGCCTGATAAACTTCGAACGGTTCTGTTTATCGGGATTTAGGGTGTTTTTGGCAGTGAAGGCCAGTCCTAAATTGGAAATTGTGTTTTTTAAGATGTGGCGTTACTGGTCATAACGTTTACATCTAAATAAAAAATGATCCATATCTTCTTTACTTTTGTAATACCCACAGTCTGGTGTATCGGACATTTTGAATAAAAAATGTAACACCCATAGCCGCAGAGTGACCCATCCTCATCTTTGCCAGAATTTTGGTCTGCCAAGGAAGAAAGGCGGAGTGACCCCTCCCAGCCCTCTTGAGTTTGAGCATGTAGTGCCAGGTGTCTTTTTTGTGGTCCCACTCTTGTTGCTACAGATTGTAAAATTTTGGTTTGGCCAGGAACATCAGCTTAATTTAATGTTAAAGGATATTTTTGATAGGGTGAGGGCTTTTTAGCATGTTTATCAGCGAGTTCATTCCCCTGTATACCGACATGAGCCGGGACCCATTCTAATACTATTGTATAGCCTTCTTGAGTTAGGTCATGATTTGACTTCCAAATGAGATTTATTGTCTTGACGCTCGCTGACCCCCGATTTAATGGCATGAATTGAACTTAGGCTATCCGAAAATATAATGAATTCACCGACTTTGAACATTCCAATTAAAAGAAGGGCTTTATATAATTACAAATATATAAAATATATATATTACACATACAACATAAACCAACACTTATCTAATAAAGGACAGAAACCGTTGAACTGGCGTGGAAAACTAGTTGTCCAGTTAGGGGAAGTCTGCCTTTTATATACTTTACGTATGCTGTCTCCACGCCAGTTCAGGTAGTGTCAAGACGTCGTATTACTCAATAAAAACAATAAATGTGAAATATAAAATTATGGCTAGTAATTACAGTGTTTATTATAAAGAGTGAATTAAGTATTTTTACAACTCCTAATACGAGCTTGAACTAATTGTTGAATACACTAACGCATGACTGACACGATAAGTCTAATCACTCTCAAGACGATGTTGCATTGTGAGCACTGGTGCTTAATTACTTAAAGTAAACTAATGACAGAACAACCAGAGATATTTAATTGCATATACAGTTTTAGTGTCTCAATACCAATGTTAATTAAGTAAATATTTTAATACGCCTTTGTACATGTACCTAAATACCACTCTATAACAATATCCCTGATTTTAGAAAAAAAAACTTTTGTCATCAAAAGCAAAATAAAGGACATAACCTAATCATTAATATAAAGGTAATAATCAAAACATACAATACATACATATTAATAACAAATTACCAAAAGTTTGACTTTCAATAACCGGTGATTAATAAATGAATGTGCTCTTATGATGTAGTTAAACAAATAAAATATAAATAAATAAAAGTGAAACAAATTAAAGAATATGTCCTTGAAAAATGGAGGAATTTACAAAGACAATCGATCACATGTTCAAAATGTGATTCGGAACTGACCAAAGCACCCGCGGTACGACTGTTTATTTTAATTTAATTATATTAGCAAAAAAAACATAACCCACTAGTTTATTAAGTTCAAAACGTAGTTTATTTATAGGCAATGTTTATTATAAATTGTCGCTGGTGTAACTTTGAGTGTCAATTGCGTAACTTTGTTCAGACGACAGTTTTTAAAATTAGCTATTACACATTTCTGGTTTAATTTTGATTTTGTTTTCAGCACTAACTGTATTTTAAATATAATAACGTTTCCATTAATAACAATGTGATTTCTCACGAATAAAGATATAATTTAACAATTAAATTATTCCATGGAAAGAGCTGCTGTTATATTATATAGCGATTACGAGTTTCGCACAAGGCTTGTTCAGGGGTGTCATCACTAAGTACGACTATGTTCTTACAAAAAGAATTGTTCTGTTTATTACATTGTAAAACATGTTTTTAAGTACAAAGACATTAAAAAAATATATTATGTACATTTTTAACTACTACATTCTAAATACATTAATCCTTTTTATATGGAACCCTGTAGACTTCAGTATCCCTTTAAATAATTATTCATTTTATATAGGTGCTGGATTCATTTAAAATAATTGTTTATTTTATACATGTGTGAGATTCCATTTAAATTATTATTCATTTTATACATGTTTTGGATTCATTTAAAATAATTATTCATGTGCTAGAGTCATATAAATGTATCTATAACATTGACTGAACTACATTATATTGGTTCAAAGAATGTATTTATGTATTTATTATTGGGGTTTTTTGGTGATTTTTCATTGTGTTATAAAATAAAAGTTCAGGATACAATTAGAAAAAGTAAAATAACTGATTAGTTCTGTAATTTATTCTGACAATTACATAGTAATCATATTCCAAGTGGTATCAATAATTTTGTATTTAATTGGAATTACAGCTACATGTACATCACTGTAAACTAGGAAAATAATAATGATCCCTACCAATATATTAGTGTCTGTATATTAATATTTCTAGATTTCTTGTTTATAATGGACAAAACTGGTTTCAGATATTGTAACTGTGATGTTATCCGTTTCAGTGTAAACTTTGACCTTATCATGATAGCAACTTAATCTTTTGAGATTTTAAATAATATGCTTTCGGTTAATGGGTTTATGCTGCATTTGTACTCATTTATTATTCATATATCTTTTTTCATCCATGAATACAAATTTATGGAATGTATTCTTATTGGTGGTTTTTTTTTGTTTAAATTTATATGTAACATCGTTAATAATGTTAACTTAGGTCAGTAATCTCATAAGAATGGGAAAGACAGTAAAAAAATGTATTGATATTTAGGTATTTGACAAGATGTCTATCAAAGCTGAAATTCAAATACTGGACTATTGTCAAGTCTTGCTTTACATCATAATTCATAAACCCCAGCAGCTCAGTGCGCTCACAAGGAGTGGTGGTTTCAGAAATTGAAGATCCAACTCTCAGTTTAAATAAATGTATATATATATATGTATATATATGTATATATATATATTATTTGTTAAATATATTGTATCCAGTTTCATGAAGGCAGATGTTATGTTGTACACCATGGCCGAAGGAACTGGAGGGGGCAGGGAGCCCGTGCCTCCACCCTCTCGTAAGATTGTTTTTTTTTACACATTTATGTTTGCCATTGTAACCAAAATCTGATACGGAGTTTGCATCCAAACCGTCAGTGCCCACCCCCGCTCCCCAATGCTGGATTTATAAGCAATTGCTCTGGGACCTTCTGCCAGAAACGCTTCCCGGATCAAGGACTTATTAAAAAATGTAATAATTATAAAATTACTTCTATTCATTCATTATAGTTCATTTTTTTATTTGTCATGTATTTTAATTTCTATGTTTAGGGGCTCCCGAACAGAAGTGCCCGTAGTCCCTCAAGGTCATAATTCGGCTCTGCCCACCCCCACTCCCAAAGTCGTTCCTGCGGGCCTGCATACATAATCTCACCTTTTCTCTAAAATCTTTAAACTGGTTTTGGCACAACCTTTCATTATTAAATTGTTCGAAAATACAAATACCATTTTATCATATAGGTTAAATCAAAATCTTTTAAACTTAGAAAATTTAATAGTTATACAGCCGTGTTAATCAAAACCCTCAAATCATTGTATAATGGACAAACTAAAATACCATTTTCAATGCAATCCTTTAAGTTTAAACAAAATCTTTCATTTCTTAAAAAAATTTCATGTCGACCGGTTTCAATCCTTGGTGGGAACTTTGCAAATGCACCCCTGTGACTTCGTAGCATAACAGTAGACCCTAATAAAATAAATCTCTGTACAGTAAAATTTGTGTTCAGTTTGTTACCCAAGCGCGGATGCATGATTTTTGAAAGGGGAGGGGGGTCCAAATGTAATGGGTAATTTTCACTCGTAAAATCTTTAAAAAACAAAACCCAAAACCCCAACAACAACGAGAAACGTGGTCCGGACCCCTGGATCCACTACTGTTACCTCCTTTACAACCATTGTCATTCTCTTATATCAGAGAAACCAGAGAATTTGGAAATACATTTTTTTTTCAAGTTACTGAAAAGTCCAAATTGACCCCTCTTGTGAGAATTGCACATGTACGTTCGTCATGCTTCTTTGTTTGTCCATCTAAAGTGTACTTGTTTTTGCACACGTGTCCACAAACACTGCAAACTCTGCCTCTGTGTTTTGTCATGGCATCACGCGTATTAAACGTAAGACGACATTCAGGGCATAATTTTTTAGGATGAATTGTATGTTTCCGATTAATATTTGCAGTACTGTTTTGTGGCAAAGTTTTACCACGTCCCCAACAGAGGAACACCTGCCTGTTGTTAGTGTGTTGCAATTAATGCCTCTTCAGAGACGATTCGAGAGAAATGCGATAATTTAGGCACGAGTGTCGTAAACATTGTCTGTCATGGACACTCATATAATATTCTGTTTATTACCATAGAAGTGTCCTGCTAAATGAACATTCCAGTAATTTTTTACAAACTAACTTTCCCTTAACAGTGGAGTAATGGTGGTTGTTGTATTTATTTTCATGCTTATATCCAATTAAGGTTCAAGTACGCTGTCCTGGGCACACAACTCTGGTTCCTGTGTTGTCTGTCCAGGACAGAGGTTAGTGTTAGTAGGAGACACGAAGCCGGTTGGTTTTCTATAAACAGCAAGGGATCTTTTATATGCACTATCCCGCAGACAGAATAGCACATACCACGGCCTTTGTTAAACCAGTTGTGCACCACTGGTCATTTTTCTTAATTACAGGAGTTGAGTATATGATGCCAATATTATCAACCTGATCAGCAGTAACTCAAAGTGATTTATTTACATAATTTCCCTTTTTCCTACAGGTGTTGCTGTGGTAGGAATGAGGCGTGGCATCATAATATCCCCAAGTCAACGGAGGGCAGTATTGGGAAGGAGGAGAGATGGCATCCATTGAAGCACACAGAAACCAAACAAACTGATGCTTACGGAACAATTGAGTTTCAAGGAGCTCCACACCCTAGCAAGGCTCAGGTTAGTATACATGTGATGGATGTCATCCATATTTAAACATGAAAATAAGTATAGAGTCTGGTGACTCATTTAAACCATACAATAGGGATCTAATAGCATGTAGAGGTTATGACAAATTTATTAGATCTAAAATTGCCATTTTTACTGGTAAATACCTCAACAGATGTGAAAAGTATCGATAGTTATTTTTGAAATTCATTCATATTATCAATACATGTATTTTTTTTAATACTTTTATATGTTTGTGCTATCCTGTCTGTGGGATAGTGTATATAAAATACTCCTTGTTGCTTATCAATAAGAGTAGCTGCTTTTGTGTGGCAGTAGCGGGTTTGATCTCTTCTAGTAACACTAACCTCTGTCCTGGACAAACAGCACAGGAAGCTGAGCTACATTTATGTGTCCAGGACAACGTGCTTGAACCTTAATTGGATATAAGCATGAAAATAAGTAGAACCAACCTATAACATGTACGATTGTGTTGTTCAGTATAATGTTGTATATGATGATTGTTTTTGTGTTTTAGTATGTACGTCTGAGCAGCTTTGACACACGTCCAGAACAGGTTCTCCATCTGCTACAGAAACACTGGGGACTCGACCTGCCAAAACTGCTGATCACTGTTCACGGAGGAATCCTCAATTTTGATCTGCAGCCCAAGTTGAAGCGGGTGTTTCGCAAAGGCTTACTAAAAGCTGCCAAGACTACTGGAGCCTGGATCATTACTGGAGGCACCAATACAGGTTAGTGTATAGGAGTTACTGGTTAACTTTGTAATGTTTATATTGTTTAACACGCACCTTTAAGAAAAAGAAAAGCCAGGATCCCCTTGTATGTGTACTTCAGGGATGGGGAGTTTTTCTTTGATTCAAAAGGTCTGATTTATAGAATTTGCTGCTTCAGAACCAAAAGGGTGTAAGTCTGGGTTTGGCACTTACTGGTATCTCTGAATGCCGCTAAGTGAGGTGAATCTGGTGCATAAAGGGTGTATCTAGGTTTCTGAAGCTACAGGTATCCCACATTTATCTTGAGTCAAGCACTTAAACCCTTTTAGCTCTCTACACTAGCAACTAATAGTTTTTGGCCCTTTTCTCCATTAGCTGCTACCCCAACTTACACCCTTTTGGTTCTGAAGCAGCAAATTACACTGGTTGGTTGGTTGTATTTATTTTCGTGCTTATATCCAATTAAGGTTCAAGCACGCTGTCCTGGGCACACAACAAAGCTTCCTGTGCAGTCTGTCCAGGACAGAGGTTAGTGTTAGCAGGAGAGACAAAACCCGCTGCCACCACACTAATGCGGGTACTCTTATTGATAAACACCAAGGGATATTTTATATGCATTATCACGCAGACAGAATAACACGGCCTTTGTTAAACCAGTTGTGGACCACTGGTCGGTGTAAGTGTTATACACCTACCCACTGAACCTTTGCGGAGCGCTCACTTTGGGATGGAGCCGATATCGAAATTAAAAACCCCATGCCGACTGAGATTCGATCCCAGTACGTTCCAGTCACGAGACCGATAGCTTAACCACTGTGCTACCAAGCCCGGCGATGTTCCATTTCTCGTGTCGTCGACTATATCTCGACAGCGCTGCTACGACCGTTGCGTAATATTCGAAGTATACAATAGCGCGGTAGCGTATTCAAGTGAAGTTGAGTGTAAACCACTTCGAAACACAACCTGAACAAGTGAATGTATTGATTGACTGAAAACATATTTTATTACATCGATATACTTATAAGGTAGAACTTATTTACCTCTCATGACCTCGGTCTTTAAATACACACTGAAACCACAAA
This sequence comes from Symmetromphalus regularis, assembly GCA_032355785.1. Classification (NCBI taxonomy): domain Eukaryota; kingdom Metazoa; phylum Mollusca; class Gastropoda; order Neomphalida; family Neomphalidae; genus Symmetromphalus; species Symmetromphalus regularis. The sequence goes on along the minus strand of JAULBS010099286.1, from coordinate 4,988 downwards.
TGTTGTTTTTGCTTTCTTGCCAGAGGCAATTCAAAATTGATATGGTTTTAATTTTCATATAATTTCTTCTTCTTCGTCTCCTCCACCACCTCAAAATTCTCCACCTCCTCCTTCACCACTCCTCTAGCAGCTCCTCCTTCTCCACCTCGTCCACCACCTCCTCCACCTACATCTCCTCCACCTTCACCTCCACTTCCTCCTCCTCCATCTCCTCCACCTTCACTCCACCTCTCCCTTCAGCTCCTCATCCAGCTCCTGCTCATCCTCCTCCACCTTCAGCTCCTCCATCTCTGCTCCAACTCCTCCACTGTCTCCTCCTCCTCCAGTTCCTGCTCCAACTCTTATCGACCTGCTCCTCCTCCGTCTCTTATTCTTCTTCTACTTCGTCTGTTTTCAACAATTTCATACCGGCCTAGGTGGCGCAGTGGTTAAGCTATCGATCTCGTGGGTGGTAGTTACTGAGATCGAATATCAGTCGAGGCATGGAATTTTTAATTTCTGTGTCAGAGTGAGTGCTCCGCAAGGCTCAGTGGGTAGGTTACTCCGATCAGTGGTCTAAAACTGGTTTATCAAAGGCCGTGGCATGTGCTGTCCTGGATGTGAGATAGTGCATATAAAAGATCCCTTTCTACTTATCGATAAGAGTAGTGTGGCGGCAACGGGTTTCGTCTACTCTGTGGTATTCTGTCTGTGTGATAGTGCATATAAACTCCTTTAAGCGTGTTTTGATCCTTTGTTAATTGGATATAAGCAAGAAAGTAAATACAACCAACCAACTGCCTGTGAACCAGTCGGTCGCTGGATCGATCCTTCTCCGTATGGGTTATTTTCCGTTCCAACCAGTGGTCCACAACTGGTTTATCAAAGGCCGTGGTATGTGCTTTCCTGTCTGTGGGACGGTGCATATAAAAGGTCTCTTGCTGTTTATCGGAAGGAGTAGCCTATGAGGCGGTTGCGGGTTTCCTTTAAAAGACATATGTCAGAATGACCATATTTATGACGTCCAATAGCCGATGATAAGATAAAAATCAATCTGCTCTTAAATAAAACAAACTTTAATATTTTTTTCATTTGTATTTTATTCCACCGAGGAAGTTTAAATCGTTGGGATTTTAAGATAGTTTTTAAGACAATTTTAATATATATTTTGTTGCGTGTAGCGCCCTCGTGCAACTCCTTCATGAACTTACCAGTAAGGTCAAGGCCCGTACGCACGATTTTCTTTAGGGTGTGCTTTTGTGAGGATATCCATGTTTTATTTTCGTTTTAACATTATTCTAGTAAATTAGCGTCAATCCAAATTTGCATTTACGGACCTCGACAGATTTAGGGGGTGCGTACGCACCCTTCGCACCCCCCCTGTGTACGAGCCTGAGGTCATCCCTAAAATATGTTAGTTTGCTGTAACATCTTAGATCTAAATCTAAAAATTTGGGAGTAGGTAGATTCGTAAATATATATATTTTTAATTCCCAATTAATCCAATTAATTAAATAATTCCTGGTATTAACCCTCACAACCTTCATTTGAGAGCCGAACTCCAATGTGCCATCAATCCTTTGAAATACATCTACAGGAAGTTTTGTCACTGTGGGGTAGTTTATTTTCTTGGCGAATGTGACAGTCATATTCACTTTGTCTTCTGTCAATTCGTCGGTGCAAATATCAGCAATGGCATCCGACCATGTCTTCTGTGTCCAGCATTTTCAGGCTGTTGGAGGGTGGTGGAAAAACAAAACAAAACTTGTAATCAGCAAGTCGGCAATTCAAGGCAGTGTTAAAAATAAATAATTGAATCGGTCGGGTTACGGAAACAAGTATATTTTTAAGGATGGCCTAAGATATGTTTGTGTTTAAGTGCAAAGGTCAATGCTATAAAAGTTGCGAGTGACGACTACGTCACTACATTACCTGGTTAAGGTAGATTTAACACCTGCCAGGTAGTCATAAACGTTTACGTGACTGGGAATACACGACGCGTAGTCTAGCGTAACGAACCCGACAAAGACTGGTCTATATTTCACTTCTGAATGACTTCAAGCAAATAGGATTTTTAATTTGTTTCTAGTTTCAATTTATTTGCATGCGCAGTCACAAACAAACGTAGAAAATTGTATGTACTTTAACAGAAGGTAAATGCAACCACTGCAATTAAGAAAATATCCACAGTAAAATAAAAGCTGTGGGGAATAGTGTCCACGTCATTTTCCACGACAATTTTAGCATAAAGTATTCTTTATTTTTAATAATAATAAAAAAAAAAAACATTGAAAAAACAAAAACAATAATCCGCTACAAAAAAAAAGTATCGCGGAGAATGAGAAACTCATTGTCAGTTGCAGTTTGGGCTATGTTCCGTTCCAACCAGTGGTCGACAACTGCTTCACCAAAGGCCGTGGTACGTGCTGTCCTGTCTGTGGGATGGGACATATATATATATATATATATATATATATATATATATAAACGTATCGGAAAGAGTAGCCTATTTGACGGAAGTAAGTTTCATCTAAATAAATATGTCATAATGAGCATATGATTGACGTTCAGTAGCCGATGATAAGATGAAAATCAATGTGCTCTAGAGGCGTCGTTAAATAAAACAAAACTTACCATATTACAAAATCGCCATTAAATTTTCGAAATGTTTGGTCCGAATTGCTGTGGCAGAACTCATTAAAAATTAAATAGTAGATATCTTTTATTATTATTAAAAATCCATTAAATACTAAATATCTTTATTATTATTATTATTATTATCATTATCATCATTAACATCATCATTATCATCATCATTATCATCATCATCATCACCATCATCATTATTATTAAAAAAACATTAAATAGTAGATATCTTTATTATTATTATATTTCTATTATTATTATTTTTTTGCTTTTAGTGATTGCGTTTGTAGGGTTCACTATTAAAATTATTTTTAAAACATTGGAGACCTTTAATCTATCTTTAACTGATTAACAGAGGTTTTACGGTATAAATTATGAACCCGCCACTACGCTAAACACTACGTTTTGTCTTAGGTACAAATTGTGTCGACTCAGCGATACAGACTGAGTGAAATGTTAATATTGTGTGACCCATTTGGCTACATTACACTGGGTTTGTTTACCATGCAGTTGAAAACGTGCTTTAAACGTGCTACATCGCTAGCAATGTTGTTAAACACGCCGAGCTGATAGCACCGGAAATAGCCGAATGTCAGGATTTATGAGTAAAACACGAATCACTGTATTAGCGTGATAATATCATATTGTAAATACAAGGATGTCCGTGTTTGTTTGTTTGTTTGTTTGAAGAGGGTCACTTGTGAATGAATTAATGACTGTTTAACAACACCAAAGTACAGAAATAAACATTGGGTATAGCTGGGAAATAAAGATACAATATAAATAGATGGATGGATGGATGGATGGATGGATAGAGGGAGGGATGGATGGGTGGATGGATGGATGGATGGATGGATGTGTGGGTAGATAGGTAGATGGATAGAGGGAGGGAGGGATGTGTGGGTGGATGGATGGATGGATGGATGGATGTGTGGGTGGATGAACAGATGTGTGGGTAGATAGGTAGATGGATGGATGGGTTCAGGGATGGGTGAGTGGGTGGGTGGACGGAAGTACGGACGGACGGAACCATGGATAGATGGACATGACCAATTTACATTGTGAAAATAATAAATATTGGTAGCAGATGGGGGTAACCCCCTAAACAACCTCGGGATCGCCCACAAATAGATTAATCTTTTTCCTAATTGTAAATAAACACGTTTATCTACACGATGTATAAATAGCATGGGAAGTGATTGTCACGTGATATATATTGACACTACGCAACATGCATATTTCTCGTATACCGTCTCACAATAGAAATACATTTGTATGTCATTAACTCCCGCGCAAACCATTATGCTTACTAATGTATCTGACCCCGTTTGTGAATTCGTCTAGCGTAGCTGGAATCACTTGTAAAACGTATACAGTATACGCCATTGGCGGATCTACGTGTTTTCTCCCGGCGCCACCCCTACCCCTAAATTTGCGATTAACAAAAAAATATTATAATTTTTTATTATTTTTATTATCATTATTATTATTTAAGCCCACCCCTTTAGCCCACCCCTCCAAATGGATTTTCTGGATCAGCTTCTGTACTGGTATAGATACCAGTGGCGGATCTAACTGGAAACCCCAGGAGCCCGAGCCCACTACATTTTGCGACATAAATAACATTAAAAAATTGTATTCTTATTTTAAAGTTGAAGAATCCGAAAATTCTTTAGGCCCCTACCCCCCGCCGACCCCAAATGAATCTTCTTTTTTATAACTGATGACAGAGTTAAATAAACAATTTGTCTGCCTTCCTGCCCGCCTTCCCGCCCGCCCTTCAGTCCGCCCACTTGCTTGCCCGCCTGCCGGTACACCAATTAATCCTTAATTTAAACCATCAAAAAGAATGATTTAGTCGTAGAAAAATTACAATTTAAAAATACGCCGAATCAGCAGTTTAAGTTTGAGTGAAATGGGCGAGTCAGTACAAACGATATCGTTACTGAATTTTACTCCCGCGTTAATCTGTTTACAGAGACCAACGCATGAGTTTTATGAGTTTGGATATTTGTTTTATGAGTTTAGGTATTTGTTTTATGAGTTTGGGTATTTGTTTTATGCGTTCTGTTGTTTGACCAGCACGGATATTGGTATTTTATAGCAGTTAGCGATGTACTTGAGACAAAGTAGAGAGAAACATTAAAGATCGTGTTTGTGTATTACCATATGTCTGAAAGTAAGCGATCCTAGATGAGAGGGAATCCTATATTTAATACGTCATCTGATATGTCACTGACTTAAAAAAATATATACAATTAAAAATAAATCATAATCCTTTAATATAAACATGAATACTATATATATAATCATAATCCTTTAATATAAACATGAATAATATATATATAATCATAATCCTTTAA
>JAULBS010099275.1:0-16327 GCA_032355785.1 Symmetromphalus regularis | reverse complement strand
CTACACATACTTAGCCAGAATGTTACGTAAGACACTGCAGAACCAGATAACGACAATAAGGATAATACTTCTACACATACTTAGCCAGAATGTTACGTAAGACACTGCTGAACCAGATAACGACAATAAGGATAATACTTCTACACATACTTAGCCAGAATGTTACGTAAGACACTGCAGAACCAGATAACGACAATAAGGATAATACTTCTACACAGACTTAGCCAGAATGTTACGTAAGACACTGCTGAACCAGATAAAGACAATAAGGATAATACTTCTACACAGACTTAGCCAGAATGTTACATAAGACGCTGCTGAACCAGATAACGACAATAAGGATAACACTTCTACACAGACTTAGCCAGAATTTTGCGGAAGGCACAGCTGAACCAAATATCAGTGATAATGATAAAATTACTACACAGTGCACATAAAATATGCTTTGCTGATAATCGGAAAGAGTAGCCTATCCATAAGTCTGACACCTAATAGGTCCTGAATAAGCAATGGGTTAGGGTGTCGTTAAACAAACAATGCTTTAATTTGTTATTTTAATTAGTTGAAATCTTTTAATATGTTAATTATTAAATGATATTCAAATCTTCCTTTATTACTTTCTTCATTTATGTTGATTAAATACACGTCTGATATTCCATACACGTAAAACAGGTCAAGGGAGACAACTCTTCATAACACTAAAACATATCAAGGGAAACTAGTCTTGTAAACCTCTAAAATATATCTTTTCACTAGTCATGCACACAGATGTAAAACAATGTCTAGAGAAACTACTCTTATAAACTTCTAAAATATCTCTTTTCACTAGTAATGCACACAGATGTAAAACAATGTCTAGAGAAACTACTCTTATAAACTTCTAAAATATATCTTTTCACTAGTAATGCACACAGATGTTAAACAATGTCTTGAGAAACTACTCTTGCACATGGTAGTCTAAAATAAGAAGTGAAACTGGAGAAGGGGATTGAATTGGTAAAATAATCGGTTAGGGAATACAACTATTTCAAATTTAATTATTTTAATTAAACTGCATCAAATTACTGATAGGATTGCAAAACTGGCAAAATTAAAAAGTTGTGAGGAGAAAAATAACGTGTGACAATGCACAGAGATAATATCATTGGCGTAGCTTAGTGAGGCAATGCTAGTTATTTCTCGTATTTTAATCAACTTTTATAATATTAATCACATTAAAAAAAAATCTGCAATAAAATCTAGTGAGGCAGGCTCATTGCCTCAATGGAAGCTATGCCACTGATAGTGGCAGAGGGGGCGATGGTCCCAGGTATCCATTTCAGAGGGCATCCAATCAAAGAGTGAAATTAAAATTAGGCCCTATGCTTGAGTCTTGGGGGCATACAATCAAGGAGTTGGCCCCAGCCATCACCAAACCTCTGCACGCCACTGGTGTCCTATGTGACAGCAGTAGGTTTCCTTTACAGACCACGAGTTGCATAATACTGTATTTGAAACCTAATAGCTACTGCTGGGAAGTCGTTAACCATTTCTTTCCTTTACATTCAATAATATACTCAACAAAATAAATTAATGGCCAGTAGACATTTTTAAGTGTTGATCACATATGACTTATAAACACTGTTCAAGGAAAATCTAACCAATGATACCAGGCCATGGGATTTCAAATTTCATGGGAAACACTTTTTCGGTTGTGTGCTTTTGGATCATGGGAACCCATCAGAAACTGTTTTTTGGTGATCCAAAATAATGCAGCAGTGACACGAAATTTTAATTCTGTAATTTTCACGACACAGTACCACAAGCTACCGATAACAATTGTTACCGTGAAATACTATGGCATGTGATACGTGCCAAATTTGAGTGAGTAATGGATTTTACACGCATTTGTGTAACATTTTTGGGGATGACTTGAAGTGTCAAAAACATCTACTAATTAATTTAATTTAATTTAATGTAACATAGGAAATATTACCGCTTGTTCATTCATTCGATTGTAGAAATGAGGACTAAAGTTCTGAGGTTGTGCACCGTACAGATATTCAAACCTTGGACCCTAAAACAAGACATTAGTGATATTATTTACTCATGTAAACTGTCTGTATCGATTAATATCAACAAAACAGCAAAATGTTGAAGAATTTCTCTTATATATGTAACGTAATGAAGTCTCAAAGACAAATTATTCTTCCAATACATGCAACATAATAAAGAATTGAAGACTAGTTATCCTAATTTAACAAAGTGTTTAAGATTGGTTATGCTAATTTAATAAAGTATTTAAGAATTTATTCCATTAAAAGTATATGCTTTAATGAAGTGTTTAAAATGGCTTGTCCCTATGGTGTATATACTTTATGAAGTATTTAAGACAATCTCCTTTCTTGTGTATGTAATTAAATGAAGTGTTTAAGATGGCTTGTCCCTATGGTATACATACTTTATGAAATAGTTAAGACAATCACTCTTCTATGTATGTAATTTAATGAAGTGTTTAAGATGGCTTGTCCCTATGGTATACATACTTTATGAAATAGTTAAGACAATCACCCTTCTTATGTATGTAATTTAATGAAGTGTTTAAGATGGCTTGTCCGTCTAGTGTATATACTTTATGAAATATTTAAGACAATCACCCTTCTTATGTATGTAATTTAATTAAGTGTTAAAGATGGCTTGTCCCTATGGTGTACATACTTTATGAAGTATTTAAGACAATCTCCTTTCTTGTATAATTATGTAATTTAATGAAGTGTTTAAGATGGCTTGTCCCTATGGTGTACATACTTTATGAATTATTTAAAACAATCTCCTTTTTTTGTGTGTGTAATTTAATTTAATGAAGTATTCAAGGATTTATTTCTTTAGAGTACATAATTAACAACAACGAAATAAAATAAATAAATAAAAATAAAACAAGTATAGTGGGTTTTTTGTTTACCAAAAATGGTGGTGGATACTGTGCTACAGTTGGCTCTGGAAGTACATTTCTTTTCTCAATGGCTTTACTTGAGTTTACCATTACCTCCTCACCTGGATGGCAACAGATTCAAAGAGATCATATTAAAATACAGGTAATATCAGTAAACATGAAAGTGACAAGCGCAGATGCAAGATTTCTGAAAGGGGAGGTGAGGGGTACAAATGTGATGGGTGAATAAGACTGGGGAAAAATGGTTAATTTTCACATCTTTTTAATTTTAAAATATAGGTAAAAAAATTCTGGAAAAGGGGGTTCAGACCCACTGGACCGCCTCTGGATCTACCACTGAGAGGGGTGGTTTAATACAGTTCAATACTGGACCTCAAACTTTCTATCTATTTTTTAGTTCTCTATGGTATAATTAAAAGAAAATAAAAAGAAATAAATTTAACACCCCTCAACCCCCAACAACCTTGGATGTGAGGTAAAATATTAGGTTTAATAGAGTAATTTTGAATTAAATACAATAGTTATATAATATTACATGAATTTGTATTTGAATATGTTAAAATTCCACTGTCTATATAAAATGTGATCTGCTGTGACAAAAGATGGCTCTTGATGTTTAACAATTATAGGAATGAGTGCATGGGGTATTATGGGGGTAAAAAAAACCCACCCCTAGCAATTAATCATCCAAAACTTTCTTGTCCATGATCACAATAAAAAGTATTGTTAAGACATTTTTCTGTGTATGTTTACATTTTAAAAACTATTTAGCTAGGATAATAATGGTAAAAAAAAAAAAAAAAAATTTGCTTTCTTATAGTCTTTTAATTCAACTAAATTTAATCTGAAATACTTATCCTCACTTTTCCGCTCATCTTCAAGTGCCTGTTGTCGCCTCAATCTTATTTTCTCACAACTCGCCCTTCTTGAATTTATGATTATAGCACACTCCTTGCAGCCACATTCTCGGAATCTGCAAAATGCCTTATGGCCTCGAACAGGTATTCTTAATCCGTGATTTCGACAAACTGCACACATGGGCACCTTGCGAATGCTTTTACATAGTTTTACCTTGGAAGATGCTGCAACAAAAACAATAATCATTGGCGTAGCTTGGGTCTTTTTTCTAGTTAGGCAAACTTTGACAAAGGTTTTTATTTCTCATATTTTAATCAACTTTTATAATATTAATCACATTAAATTTTTTTCTGCAAAAATATCTAGTGAGGCAGTTGCCTCATTGCCTCAATGGAAGCTATTCCACTGTAGGTAGATATATCGCGATACACAAAAATATATTGCAGTACGGTATGTATTGCACTCAGCAAGTATTGCAATATACCAGTATATCATTGTACCCCTAGTACGTACACATCTGACATTAGTTCAGAGAATGCACAAAAAACGAGAGGGGGAACGATGAGGTTACCAACAAGCTATGGTGAAATATTATTAAAGTTCATTCAAGTTTGATGTGTGAAAGATTTATTTTAAAGAAATTTTGGTGTGTCAGTCAAATAGGTTTAAGATAACTTAGATGTAAGTTTGGAGGTTAGCCAATGTAAAGAAAAATTATTTCGGATTATTTACATACAACTATATTTTTGAGGGGATTATCTCAAATTTGAAGTCTGATAACCTGAGCCACAACTTGCCATAAAGTAATTTTGCTGAGACCACTTGTAACTTCCACTGTTTTGATTTAAATCCCTGCTAATGTTCCCATTGCAAGGTGTGGGGTCTGACAATGGAATAGAATGAAATAAAGGAGTTTATAAAATGTCAGTCCTGCACATAGTTCATTGTTTAATCAGCCTGTATTAGCTAGGTGACGAGCACATTGTATTTACAACACATAGTCAGCATAAGAAACCAGTGGCGTAGCTTCCATTGAGGCAATAAGACAACTGCCTCACTAGATTTTTTTGCCGAAAAAACATTAATGTGATTAATATTATAAAGTTGATTAAAATACGAGAAATAAAAACCTTTGTCAAAGTTTGCATCACTAGACCGAAGCTATGCCAATGGAAACACAGAGCTGCAACATAGGATACACATTTCCATGGGTGTAAATCCCGGGGGATGAGGGGTCACATCCTCCACACTTTTTTGACGTGGAGGACGCCTATATAATTATCCCCCCACTTTTTGTTTTAAAAAACTGAAAATTTCAGTGAAATTAAAATTAAAATGCCTAAATAATAATCTTTACCAGTATTTCTCTTTATTGTATCAATGTAACACTTAACCATGTCATCTTAGCGCAAATAAACTGAAGTACACAAGTGGTCTATAATGTTGGATGGAGGGGGGCAGCGGGATGGTCCGTCCCCCCCACTTTTTGGACAAGGGTATGTTCTGTCCCCCCCACTTTCAGGAACAGATTTTCAACCTTGCACATTTCAGTAGCAAAGGATTTTTATGTGCACTTTTCCACAAGACAGGATAGTATGTACCATGACCTTTGTTAAACGAGTCATGGACCACTGACTAGAATGGGTTCTCTAAGAGCAGATGCTGATCCAGGGGTTGAGGGTGTCTGGATCCACCCCTTGCTCATGGTGACCAACTATTTTCGATTATGAGGTTTTGGCAGATGACACATCAGTAACGAGACCCACAAAGACTGGATGCCCATCTGTTTAAATTCCTGGATTTTCCACTAAAAAGGTGTAAAAACTACTATTGAGCGTTCTTCTGCACCTGCTTTCAAACGGGCTACTGTTCAGTTGGTTGGTTGGTTGGTTTTATTTTCATGCTTATATCCAATTATGATTCAAGCATGCTGTCCTGAGAACACAACTCAGCTTTCTGTGCTGTTTGTCTAGGACAGATGTTAGTGGTTGTAGGAGTGACGGAACCCGCTGCCGACACACAAATGTTACTACTCTATCGATAAGCAGCAAGGAATCTTTTAAATGCATTATTCCACAGACAGTATAGCACTTACCATGGGGTTTGATAAACCAGATGTGGACCACTGGTCAGTGTAAGTGGTATACACCTACCCACTGAGCCTTCTGGAGAACTCATTCTGGGTTGGCACCGATACTGAGATAAAGTTTGTTTTATTTAACAATGCCTCTAGAGCACATTGATTTTTATTCATCATCGGCTATTAGACTTCAATCATATGGTCATTCTGATACATGTTTTTAGAGGAAATCCGCTGTCACCACATGGGCTACTCTTTCTGATAAGCAGCAAGGGGTCTTTTATATGCACCATTCCACAGACAAGACAGCACATGAACCAGTTGTGGACCACTGATTGGAACGGAAAATAACCCAAACTGCAGTTGTGTCCACTGAGAAGGATCGATATGACAACCGACCGGTTCACAGGCAGACACTCTACCATTTGAGCTACATCCCGCCCACCCGATACTGAGATATACCTACCAGTTGCAAGTCCAATGGTTTAATCACTGCATTACCAGGGCTACTGTTTAGTTAGCAGCAAAATGTCATTTATATGCTATTTACATTGGGGGTGGGTGGCAGAACATAGCACAGCATTTCATAAATCCTGCATACACGCCTGAAAGTGGTGGTAGACCCAAGGGCTGGGTGCTGCATAGGGCTCCCTAAAGATTTGAGGCTAATACAGTATATCTATTTTATATATATTTTTTTATGTTGACCCCCACCTCTCGGTGCGCCTGGTTATGGCTAAATGAACACCATAAAGGTAAGGAAATGATTGTTTAGCGACACTCCACGATATCGGTTAATTATTTACTATAAAGGGTCAAATTCACAGTATTTGTGACACGTGGTTCATAGAAGAAACCTGATGCTGCAATATGGGCTACACTTTCTAATAAGAACCAAAGGGTCTTATTATATACACTTTCCCACAGAAATTTTTATTTACATATATAACAGATTTCGTTACACTAACCATAGACTGTTGGCTGGAACGAGAAATGTCCCAGTGGATCCTCCGAAAAGGGACTGAGCTGGTGTATTAAAAGCCATGGTATGTGCTCTCCTGTCTATGGAAACTGCATATATAAAAGATCTCTTGCTGCTGTTTTAGTGGGTTTCTTCTCAAGACGATGAGTCACAAACACTGTGTGTTTGACATATAATAGGCTTAGCTGTTGAATAAACAAGGTGTTGGAGTGTTGTTAAACAATCCTTTCTTTCTTTATTTTCACTATAAAGTATAAACTGAAGCTATTAGTTCAAACCCGTTGGAGGTTGTCTCACTCTTTCACATATAAATAATTAGTTATTACGTATCAAATATTTGACATCCTGTAACCGAATATTAATAAATCAATGTGCTCTAGTGATATCATTAAAAGAAATTTAAAAAATTAAAATCATATACTGTAATATGCTCTGTTTTTTAGTTGGGCAGTTATACAAGTGTCAGCGGTTGTTACAGCAAAAAGGAGGAATGTACAAAGAAAAACGAACAAGATGGCGTGCATTCATGACTGTCACGGAAAAGTTAAAACGATGTCAGCAACAGATTTGTCCGAAGATGTTACTGGAACTTTTCTATTTACATCAGAATCTGTTGGGGAAGGTCACCCAGGTTTGTTAAAATTAGACGAAGTAAATATGAATCCAGAGAGAATAATATTTTAGTATGCCATGGGAAAACCGTTATGTCATCGGCAATGTTCTATTTTTAGACAAATTTTGGTATCCATCCCCCACACCCCCATCCCGCCCAGTCCATCCTCCCAAACCAAATCGCGTGGTATTCTACTGTCAGATTTGTTTGTAACATATTTTGGGTGATAAAAGTCTTTTTCAAAAATGTGAAACAAAATGTGATAAAAAAAAATAATTAAAGTTACTTCGGTTCATTCTTGTCAGATCACCCTATGCCTATGGGTTATACCTTATCCAGGCACTAATCTAGGATAGAAAAAGTGGGAGAAGTGACTTCTCCCTTCCAATCAGAAATGGGAGAAGTTTGATAAAAATGGGAGAAGTGAACCCACCAAAATCAAAATGTATAAATTTATTTATTTTATAATGTTTAAATTTTTTATTTTTTTTTGGTCATGTAGGCCTATGACCCTTTTTACAGGGGAGATTAAAAAATTATTTAAATTAACAAAAAAAATTTAACTATTAAAAAAAAATTAATAATAATTTAATTTTGGTTTTGTTTATTTTTTGTTTAAATTATTTGCTGGGGAAACCTCTGAGCCCTATCATCTATCACCATGTTTTAATGGTCTACCCGTTTTGCACACAAAATGATGACAATCTAAAACATGTTTTTGTTGCGTTTTTCACAATCACCAGACAATTATTTTTAATTAAGATTTAATAATTCAATAAATAGAAAACAACCATATAACTTGAATAGATATGTCATTGAAAATATCTTCTACTGACAACAAGAATCCGAAGTGAATCGAAACAACATAATCTTTGCAGTTGCTAGAATCACAACATAATTATTTCTTGCAAAATCATCCGGTTTCCAAAAGAATAGCCATAAGAGTATCAATCAACCAATCAAAACCACTGTCTTAGAAACTATTGAAAATTAATTAGTTGACCACATTTCGGTGTCCGTATTTTAGCAAAGCTAAATTAAAACCGTGCATGCATATCAATCTCCAACGGTTTTGAACACGAACACTAAATTGAAAGGCGACACGTTTTTAACTGCATCTCTAAGCAAAGTAACTGGTATTCTTGTTCATATTATGTAACTGAACAAAGTCGATATGGTCTGTTCCGCATTACCAGACATAGCCGGTCATTGACAGGGGACAATAAACATGCATCATGCGAGATTTTTTACTTGTTTATAAAGATTAGTTAGTGATGTTTTGGTTGGCATCACAAATCGGTGTCACTGTGACTGTGTCAGACGTTAGTTATTGGATTTGTTTTTTCACTTTACCGTGAGCAAAATATTACTGCGACTTCAACTTCTCACTACTGCTAACAAGTCGGCAACTTGAGCGAACTTTTGGCGAAAAAAAAAACTATTTCGCTGGCTAGATTAGTGCCTGCTTATCCTATTCGATTTTGCAGAAATTTGTTGTAAGTGGTGTACACCTTCCCATTCAGCCTTCCGATGCACCCACTCTTGACTATCATAAGCATACGAGACAGGGGGGGAGGGGCGACAGGGGCCATAGGCCTTTCCCCAGGATTTTATAAAGGAGCTTACATACTGCATACTATCTTACCTACTATCTGTCAATATTTAGCTAATCATGCAAGCCATGTTATGATCAATTCCAGGTTCCCTATTCAGTAGCATAATGTACTCCACGCTAACTAAGGAGTGAATACCTTTGTCTGACCAAGTTACCGACAAGTAGAAGAGCTCCCTTTTCTATGTGCCTCAAATTAAGCCAACATGGTGCTACAATGAAGGCGCTTAGCAAATATTAAGGTGTTTGCTAAGGAAGCATTGCCCATAGCACCTTATGGCTCTGGGGAAAGCTCTGGGGGGCAATTGTCTATCCAAAAGCAGGAGCAGGTTTCTTATTAGGGCAAAAATTAAGGTGCCATTTTCCTTTAAAATGGGTAAAAATCTATCTGCTCCTCTTACACCCACCCACCCCCCCCACCCCAAAAAAAAAATGGGAACCTGTACGCCTATGCCCACTACGGATTGGAACTGGTACCAAAATTAAAAATCCCAAGCCTTGATTGAGATTTGATCCCATTAATAGAGGCACTGATTTTCCACGATAACGGAAACACTGACGGAATCATGGAAAAAACCTATCTGAAACAGAATTCCCAATTTTCTTTGAAAACATTATTACTCATTTCCAAATAGTGCAATTTATTAATTAAACAGATTTTCCAGTGTCAGTTTGAAAACAAAAAAATAGTCGATACTTGACGACGCTGATATCTGTATGTGTTACACCAAATTAGTTTTGCAGACAGATGATCACCAGTTGATTGTTTAGTATACTTCCGTTGTTTTGTTTTTTAATATATTTTTTTTCTCAAATTCTCCGACAGTTAAGCAAGTTAAAGATTTATTAAATATTTTCGGTCAATTTATTTGTAATATTCATCAGAATTTAAAATGATGAAAATTGGTTTTCACGTTTGGTAAATACTAAATGAAATTTATGATTCAATTAAAAAAAAGAGAATTACTAAACTCAATGTGAATTGTAATTACATATTAAACAAGTTTCAATTCACGTGTATTTTTTTTCTTTGTGTGTGTGTGTGTGTGTTTTTAATAGAAAATATTTCAATAGAACACAAAATGAACTTTATGATTTACTGAAATGAAAAAAACAGAATTTGTTAAATTATGAAACAGAAAAGAGGAAACTCTGAAACGGAAAAACAGTGTTTCTACATTAACCATCAGTCAAGAGTCCGTTAGTGTAACATCTACACCACTGAGGCTGGTATTCTTATTAACTATTTGTATAATATTATAGTGCATTGGATTTGTGTGGAATACATAAATTTGTGTACTTTGGCACTTTTAATTTTATAATGTTCAGTAAAAAATGCACTGATTAATCATTCCAAATTTGTTTGGTTGCAGACAAACTTTGTGATCAAATAAGTGACGCTATTTTGGATGCTCACTTGGCTAAAGACCCGTTTGCTGAAGTGTCTTGTCAGGCGGTGGCAAAAACAGGAATGATATTCGTCTGTGGGGACATCATCTCCAAAGCAGACATCAACTACCAAGATATTATACGTAACACCATAAAACAAATTGGATATGACAATTCTGCTAAAGGTATGTAAATATAATCTCATATTACACACACACATATATATATATATATATATATATATATAGTTTAATAGTTAATTAATCAAAGTAACACAAGAGAATAACGATTACAGGCTTTCTAGGATACGGTAGCCTGTGGCTAGTAGTTCTTGCAGTTGGGCTACCAAATAATCACTTTCCACTAGTGAATTTTTAACTCTGGCTAGTGAATTTAGAACATCACTGGTCCGACACATAGTGGATTTAAAAAAAATTCTGGAGGTCTTGCGATTTACAATTTATTAACAAATCTGTACCACATAGATGCAAATGAAGTCACTTGACAGCGATGAAATATAGTTCCATCGATAAAACAATTTTTAACTGCAAATGTTTGTAACACAAAATATCTGAAACATGTCAATTAAAACCTATTTTTTAAAACAAAAATGAATGTAGTAAATAAACAATAATAAAGAACAAGGATATCCATACTCAGTAAACTGTTGAAAATTACAGACTGGATATAAAAAAAATTGGTTCTGCCAACCAGGGTGTAAGGGTTTTGTCCAACGGCTAATAACCAATGGGATTAAAGAATTTTACATGGAGGCAAGATCATTAAATTTGTAGCAGGAGCGAGGAAATGTTCTTTTCTGCAGATTTGATGATAATATCAATCTTTAGAATCATATTTATATATTAGAAAAATACCTTCTTTGCGGATTCCACTTTTATTATTATTTTGATTTATCGTTATTACCCTGACTGAGTATAAATACTATTTTAATAATTTTAAAGATTAAAATCATGTTTTAAAGAGTTTTATGTTACTATGGTGATTTGCAGGATTCTGTTATCGTACAAGCAATGTACTTCTCTCTCTGGAAGATCATCATCTTGATGAAATTGTCCACCATGATAACAACGATGACATTGCTGCTAAGGATTCAGTAAGTAATAGTTAAAGAATGAGTAACAATACTTTATTATAATGTAAACGTAATTCTGCTGAGAAAACAGTGAGGTGTTACTGTTAGATCATGCAACAGTACCTTTACACACCAATTAGTCAGGGAGCCAGTGTAGTCCCGTGGGAATTTTGTGTTGAAAGCAAATCACCTAGTTAAATATCTTGGGTATATCAAATCTTAAAAAAAAATAAACTTTGATGGCTCTCTGAGAAATTGCTATGATGGCAGCCAAAGCTGCCATTTTGAATATTTAATGAGGTAAAGCCAATATCACTCCACAATTGTTAATTTATCTAATTAACTTTGTAATATGTGTAAATATAGGTTTGTAAGGTCAAGAAATCTATTTCTGACATTTATTTAGACCTAGCGCACACACCATTTAAGAGATACTATTTAGTATTTGCGGAATTTAATGTTAAAAATAAACTTTTTCTATAGCAAGTATCATGAAAAAAGGTCTCTTGGGATATTGGTGATGAAAGCAGACCACCTATTTCAATATCATTGGTATATCTTACCTTACAAAAAGAACTTTGATGGCACTCTGAGAGCCGCCATTTTGAATATTTAATTAGGTAAGTTGAACTGTTCAAAACGGTTAATTTTACCACCTCCCCTCCCCCCCCCCAAAAAATAGGTGTAATATGTGTAATCAGATTTTTATGAGGTCAAGAAATTCATTTCTAACATTTATTTAGACCTACATGTAATGTGCACCATTTAAGAGATACTGTTTAGTATATACATTGTATGCTGAAGTATATATCTTGGTAATTATATATTCAAAATGGCGGCTCTGGTGGTGACCTCAGCAAGTTGTCAAAGTGCCATCAAAGATTTGTTTGCTTATTAGGTGTTTCTTCAAACATTACAGCAGGTTGTTTGCTTTCATCATTAAATTCCTACAGGAATACACTTGCTCCTTGACTAATAGAAAAAGTGAACTTTTATATTAAATTCAGCATATAACTCTTTAACAGTGCATGTTAGGTCTAAATAAATGTCAGAAATGGATTTCTTGACCTTATAAACCTATAATTATATATATTACAAAGTTAATTAGATAAAATTATAGACTGATATTAGGTTTACCTCATTAAATATTCAAAATGGCGGCTCTGGCGGCCATCATAGCAATTTCTCAGTGTGCCATTAAAGAGGTTTTTTTTTTGAAAGATATGATATACCCATATTTAAATAGGTGGTTTCCTTTCATCACCAAATTCCCAGGGAACCATTTTTTTCGACACTGGCTGCCTGACTACATATTCTGCGGTAGGAATTGGGAAATTTCGCGGAAAATTCTGCAATATAAAAATTGAAAATAATACAAATTTATTTCCCACCAAGTTAATTCCAATTTACATTCCCGTGATATCACCAGGACTCGGTAGTCCAACCAAATCGTTAAGAAATATGTCATATTGGAGTCTCTGGTTGTGATAGAGGAATACCAACGCTTTTATTTTTATTCTGATTTTATTATTACTAAATAATTAAAATATTATTGCTTAGTGTCACCATTTTAACAATGGGTTCTTAAATAATGTCTGAAACCAATGTATACATGCTAATATCATTGTTATATATTAAGTAGGATAAAATGACAGAATCCTATTCCGTATTCATGAAACTTGTGTAATTTACTTCGAACGAGTCTTTAATTTACTTCCAACGAGTCTTTCCCCTACGTGTACTGTTCCTCACCGCGGTGTAGGGGTGACAACATTCTCATGGGTTTCCCATGAGAATGGCTAATACACTACAACCCTCATTTCTCCTAAACCGGGGTATGGGCACCTTGTTTGCCGTGGGGTGCATTCCGTGATGATGGACGACTGGGAGTCCTGGTCGTTGAGTTGGGCATATGAGTTATCCATATGGATGCCCCTATCTGGGACGTCTGTATGGATGCTCTGTCTAAGATTACAGTCGTGTTCAACAACACAACACTTTGGCTTTCAGTTCAGCTAGACGGGAGGTCAGGAAGGCCCGACCTGATCAATAGGCTGGTCATGCCAAGTCCAAGGCGATGTCTCCATTTGTAATACATAAATGGCTCCAAGGTTTGGCTGGCGAGCTGAAAAGTGTTAAGAAACTAAGGAATGGGTCACTTCTTGTTGAATGCAACAACGAGCACCATTTCAGAAACCGAAAACTTACGAGAAATTCCGATCTCAAGACTCCGCCAAGACGGTCTTCTGCTGAAAAAGATTTCAGCAAGACCACGACAGGAAAAGGTACCAAAGAAAGGAAAACATCAGGTAGGGATCATTCTTCATGTGAAATGAAAAAGATCGAGCTGAAATCGATCCCTATCAGTAATCATTATGATCCTTTAGATCGGGATGTGAATGATATGGATGTTTCAACTGTTCATCATCTGCATCAGTGTCTGATCCCGCTCCATGTTCATCAACTGATGCATTGGAGCTGTTAATGCGATTAACTACAATTTCATGTTTCGATGAAAAATAATAATAATACGTACATAAATTTTTTAAATATAGTTTGCTTTCAAATTTAATATTACGCAGCTGCCGACATATTTTTTTTGCCTTGCTTCATGCATCACTTACATCTTTTATAAATACGTATGTTCACGTTCTATTCTAGTCTCGTGAAAGCTCCCAAGTGTTAAATTAGATATTGTGAAGCCGTGTAATACCAGATATACACTACATCTATAAATAAATAAATAATGTACTCAAGCTAGTACACATTTCTCCTATCTACTAGTATACATAGAGATTACATAACGAGATCCCGTAGAATACCGAATATATTACAACGAGTGTGTTTCGCTCGTGATGTACGATTTAAAACACACGAGTTGTAATATATTCGTTATTCTACGGTATCGAGTCTTGTAGTCTATTTATTACGCTGTGTTAAAGACCTTCCTTACTCGAAAATAATAATTATTTTCTTTTGGAACTGAAAACATCGAAGAAAACAAAAAAAGAGCGGTGGTTAAGCTATCGAACTCATGGCCGGCGCACTCCTTTCTGATTAGAAGTACATACAACTCCGCAAAGTCATATAGGTCTTACAATATGCACCTTGTGAAAATAAAAAGACACATTCGTCAAATGAAAAAAGAAGAAAGAAAAAAAAAAGTTAATTATCTAATAATATATTGTTTTAATAAAACGTGATACCAACAAAATCTTCAAATTGTTTGTTTGTTTACCGTGATAGGCATGTTTAATGTATGCAGTTTATGAATGGAAGAAAAAATAGTTCGTCGATCACCTGATGAGGAGTCATGACCTCTCAAAATTTACATTGGTAACACACGTGTGATTTTACCAGTATTTATCACTTGGATATATCAGCCACCGCGGTAATAAATAGTATTCTATAGCAAACGAAATAGAGGTTATTAAACGAGTTGCCATTGATTATCAAATTAGTTCACGAGAGACACAAATTTGATAATAAATGGTAATATGTTTGATATTCTATTTATTACTCTCAACTATTTTATTCGTTCTAATTGTGCGACAGTTTAGAGAAATGCTATCCTATAAAGTTATGGATCACATTACATGTACTTTATACTTTTCCTAGTAGTGACGTCATTTGCATTTTTACAAATTATAATGACGTCATATTTAGTATAGGCAAGCTTATTGGTCATAACGACCAGAGCGATCCAATGAAATGCTTTGTTAAATCCCACTAATTTAAGGGGCTAATTGTCTAAATATTGATTATGAATTAAACTTAAATGCATTTGTGACACCAAGTCTCGCTTTCATATCACACAAGAAGTTTTAACTGAACCATGGTAGAGGGAATTCCATGTCGAGTCGATCGATTTTTTTTCACATTTGAAATTTTCTAATTTGAAGATCGGAATTTCTCGTATGTTTTCGATGAAACCATTTCCGCCGTCTGAAGTTTTCGATTGAACTGACTACAGCAACTAATGCATTGGAGCTGTTAACACGATTAAATACAATTGCATGTTCCGATAAAAAAAAAATTCAAATTAATACCTACATAAATTTTTTTAATGTAGTTTGCTTTCAAATTTTATATTACGCAGCAGTCGACATATTTTTTGTATTGCATCATGCATCACTTATAAATATGTATGTTCATGTTCTATTCTAGTCTCGTGAAATCTCCCACAATGTATTGTTCGATATTTTGAAGCCAGGTGACGGTTACTCACGATATCATGTAATACCAGATGTCTATATAACTACATGCATCATAAAGAATCCCACTCGGCCTGTATTTTTTAATCACCAGTAATATATATGTTGAGTGTTGGTTTTCTTTCATTTGTCATAAAAACCAACTTGTTAATCCATGGAGTGTCACTCATATCAGAATGAACACGATATTCCCTTTTTTAATTCATACAATGTACAGCAAAATGTGAACGTCAGAATTTTGGACGGAAATATGTCACGACACTTTTGCACGGCTGTATGTATTCACGCTGGTCATACGTGTAATGAGTATGCGGTAGAGTACTTCTTTCGCGGTGCACATTGTGTTCAGTCGACTCATGCAAATTATCAAATATCTGGTTATTTCACATATATATTTACGATATATATCGTCTATTCTTTCAAGCAAACGATACATTTGTATGTAGATTTATTTGGAAATTCCTGCATTAAATAAACGAAACAATATCCTATATTATTTAGAGAAAAAAAGGATTTCTTTACCGATTTCATCTCTAACATGATCAAATGACAGA
>JAULBS010099264.1:0-16329 GCA_032355785.1 Symmetromphalus regularis | reverse complement strand
TGACTGTCTGTTAACCACCCCGTGAGTTATAGAGGCTTTTTTTTTTCTATCTTGTCAACAGATCAAGTTCCCATACTTTCTGTTTGGACCCCCGAGAGAGCACTCTCTGTATTGCTTGCTATCTTGTCAACAGATCAAGTTCCCATACTTTCTGTTGTTTGACACCTTACCGTAATAACCATCCCCATCACAAATAGAATATATTTACTTACAGTTCGCAGTACATCTTACTGTATGAATAGTTTTAAATTTTCCTTTCTCTAAATTACCATAATAGGTTTTCAAGATTGTTTTATATTTCTGTGCAGGCACAGATGCAGAATTTCTGAAAAGGGGAAGGTCCAAATGTGGATTTCTGAAAAAGGGGTGGTTCCAAAAATGAAGGTAAACAAAAAATAATTCTAGAAAAGGAGGGGTGGAGGGTTCTGGTCCTCACCCCCTGAACACGCCACACCCTGGATTCGCTACTGCTCTGTTAGTAAATGATATGATTGATGCCAGTTTTTGGGGATTAATATTTAATTTGGCTTCTGATAGTTTGTATTTGTCATGTGTTTGCCTTATAACGGTTTGTTTGTATTGTGATATTAGTACAGTTGTTTCGTTTATCAAACCACATTATGTTGCTTACCGGTACTTGTGATGTTTCTGCTATTTAGAACCCGCTTATTTATGTTAACATCAGACATTTTAAATGATATTTACTATTTTTCTCAAGCCAAAAACTGTTGCTGACTTCTCTGATGATACAGCATAAGCTATTAAATTTGATGAGTTTTTGATGTTAAACTGGTGTGACTAAGTTTGTCATGGTGCACTTTTGTTGTTGTTTTTACAATATATAGATTGTTTGAGGTAGGGTGGGTTAAAATGTGGGTGAGTACATTTTAAAAACAATTTTCTTTTATGTACTGTTTGTAATGCCAGAGTTAAAACAACTTCCTCCAAAAGAATTATTTTATTTTGCTTTCTTTTTCATAGTTTGTAATATGACCAGATCTGTAAACTTTGTTATAAAAATATTGTTTGGTTCAAATGTCACGTGGTCAACTGATGAAACTTGAAAATAGGTTTTTGGTCTGTAAAATCTGAAATATCTGTGTATGGTATCAGCCTTAAATCTGGCACCAGGTTACATGTTGTTAAATGGCTAAAATGTTAAACCAGTGTGTTTAAACACTGAAACCAGAATGTTTTATATTTTAAATAAAGTGTAGTTGACTGAGAAAAGTTGAGTAACGACAGGGTTTTCTGTTTGTTTGAGATGTGTGTTGATGGGTAATCTCTTGTTACCTGCAGGTGCAAACCGTATTGGGTAATCGTTATTCTGCCATTTGCATACACTGCTGAGAAAAACAGCTTTGTGAACTCTTTTGTTGAATATTATTTATTTATTCAAGATGTGCAATTAAGTCATAGAAACACACAAATGTCCACTGAATTTGTACTTAATATGTATGTTTTTTGTTATATAATTATGTATTATAACCATTGTTCATCATGTGATGTCATGATTCATAGTTGTTCACGTTGTTATTAGTAAAATGGTCAGGTGTTTTTCTTTTAATCCTAAACCTAATAAAATTGTAATATTAACAATTTGTCCATTTTTTTCAAATAACTGATATTTTTTAATTCTGGTTAATTCCAAATGTAAGTATCTATTAAAATTACATACTCTTACCAAACAGAATACATAAATAGTACAGTATTTTATATTCTTATCCTTTTTTCCCCCTCCAAGAAAGTTGGCCAAAAAATTCTGTGGAAGATTTAATTTAAAAAAACGTCGCCTTAACTATATTGTTTTTCTGGTTGTTACTTTAAATGGCAATCAAATCAGTATTAAGCAGCTACTCAAGAGAATAACAAAAAGGAACCTATTAAGACACATGACTGCTTAATAAAGTGTGTCTGCCTGTGAAGCTGTGGGTCATCAGATCGATCCTTCTCAGTAGACCCATTTGCAGTTTAGTCCACAACTGGTTCATCAAAGGCCATGGTATATGCTGTCTTGTCTGTGGTAAAGTGTTGATTGGAAAGAGTAGCCTCTGTGGCAGCAGCGGGTTTCCTATAAAGAAAAATGTCAGAATGACCATATGATTGTTGTCCATTAGCCAATGATAAAATAAAAATCAATGTGCTCTAGAGGCATTGTTAAATAAAACAAACTTTACTTTACTTTTGCTTACTAAAGATTAAACTGTACTACCTTTAAAATACACTTAGTTGAATGAGCATGTTTGACTGTACTCGGCAAGAGATATTATATTTTATTTTTAAATTAGCTTAGAATGTTAAAGATTTGGGATAATTAACATGAAAGGCTTAAAAAATGATAGCAACCAAAAAAAAAAGAATATTTTTATGTGGCCTTAAATTGTATTTTTGTCCTCATAAAAACATCTGTGTTAGCCCACTGTCATAATTTCCCATACACCACTTGATCTTGACCCTCTTTTCACTATTTTCCTTTCATACGATAATCTTTTATCTTTATCCCAGATCCAGTTGTTCGTGTGACCCATTTCATTTTTCTTTTTCGTCTAATATATGAACCAGTAACTGTGTCTTGTTATGTCTGATAAATGGTCTACTACTGACTCAGATAATGTCAGTCCCTGTCTTTTTATCATGTTTATGTTCGTAAATGTCACATTAATGTAAAAAAAACTTTTAGAAATATTATTTGTATTAAAAATAAATTAATAATAATTCACAACCTGATTATGCACAATAATTTGTCGCTATATTATACCATGGGTGTAAGTGCATTTGTGTGTCTTTTCGTACATAAATGTTTCTAATATTTGATATATATAATTAAATATTTAACACTTAAAAGTTTCTCTAATAGGTTTTTTCTTGAATTCCTTGAAGTTTTAAATCTGAATACCACAACTGACAACATTACAATCACACCCAGATTTAAAACTTTTCTAAATAATTTATGCCCACAGCAAGCTTTCTAAAGAAGTGACTTTTATGGCAGAAGACTTCGTCTTTAATCTTTAAAATTTCAGCATCCAGCAGGGGTGGTGGTGACATATTATCTTGAGCAACAGAAGTTGCCTAAATGTCCTGGCATATTAAGAAATAAATAGTTCCTTTATTTGACATTAAAAAATGCCACACTAATCTCTTTCAGATGTCGTGATCATATATATTAACAACGATTTGTAACATTGCGTATTGTCTCAACCAACCCCACTTCACCCCTGGCGTTCAGTATAAATAATAAAACTTTTTAATTGTAGCCCCTATGTCAAATCATTGATCATCCAGTGGTGAGCTGTTTGGCTTCAAATGAAAGAGTTATTTTCTATCAATTAATATAGTCACCATTTATACCTTGATCAACACTGCAAACTTTGAATGTGTGCAAGTATTTTAATATATTTATATAAACTACATCATAAACTTCACTGTGTATTAAGTTATACACACACTTGATGAGGTACCGACACTTTACGACGTATATCGGTGAATATCCTACAGTTTTGTCATAGCGCCAAGGAGGTTCTCATGACCAAACTTGTAGGATATTCATCGATACACTGAGTAAGTGTGGGTATAACTTACTTATACGCACACTTCCGGTCGAGTTATTAAAATAGACTATTATAAATAATATAGACTAATATAAATAATAAATTATTAATATAAATAATAAATTTAAGTTATATAAACACTACAATGCTGAAATTTGTGAACATAGATGCTCCCATTTCAGGCCCCGGTTTTCAAACTACAATCTTGATGATATGTACACGCGTATGTGAATGACCTAATAATTGTTTCACGTGCACGTGCTATAGTCTGTTTTTGCTACTTGGAGCATGGATTTAGACGAATAAAAAACAAAATACATGAATTACCTCATTAATGTTGATATTTTTCAAAATAATAAAGAAAGTCCTATTTTTTTGTCTTGACTGCTGTGGCCATTGATTCTGTATTGTTTGAACAGCAGTCAGAAGTATTGTTTTCGAAATTCTTAAATCTTACTTTAAGCGCCATGTTTGATTTTCTACATATGTCAGACAAATCTATATAAAAATAGGGGTGTTAGGTAATTATTCGTATATTATATTTTTTATGGTACACAGTTATTATTCTATAAATATGTTGATCATAATTTAATATAATTGTCATATTTGCAAAGATTTAATTATTAAAGCAAAAATGATGAATGAAATACGAATATAACCGGTAATGACCGAGATGTTAAAATGGGTATTTACCCCACTTTGTAATAAACCAATCTTACATCTTACATTATCGTTGATAAACATTTTAGTTTTTACCCTACGAGTTAATGAATAATATTTTTAAATAATTATTTAATAAAATAACGAAAAAACTGGAACATAGGACTGTTTTTCTATTTCCAAAACTCAAGTCCTTTTTTTTTTTTTTTAGGTTCACGCAAACTAAAGTAATAGACAAAAATCCATGTTTTAAGTAGCGTAAACAGACTAGGATAGAATAACGGAAAATAATTACATCGTTAAATTCTGTTATTTTCCTTGATTTGTGTTGCTCTCTAAAATAAAATGATTGATTTAAATTTTAAATCCACATTTCACCAACTTGTTTGTTTAGTGCAGTCGGATAAAGAGTTGGCTCACGGTGTCGATGGATGGTAGTTCATATCTTCATAAGGCAAATACTTTTAGTTGTCATTGATTTCTGTGTATTGTCACAATGATGTCATAGTAATATAATGTTAAGTATGTAAATGTAATGTATGTATGTAATAAGTAGTATTAAATACGTAATGTAAGATATTCCTACTCTTGTATCTGAAATGTATATGTGTATCTGTGAATGCACCTACACTTTAAACAAAAGAAACCATAACAACGAGGCCGGAAGTGGGGTATAATTATTAACATCTCTATTTGTAAACGAGTAACAATTTTGGCACTACTTGTACATTTAAGAAAACCTTTGACAGTAAGTAAATTGGGTTGTTTTGGCTTGAGATCTTATGATCTGTTAGATATGATAATATAACTTGTCTCCACCATTTCTCATTTGCATGGGTTGGAATTGGTTATATGTTATTGTTTGTCTATGTTTAGTGTTAAATTAATATGCTTATATTCTGTACCATTGTACTAAATTGTTTTTACTGTATAGTGGATATGTTGTTTGTTTGTTTCTCTGGTTACATCTATGTCTTCATATAAAACCTGTCATTTCAGTCAACAACATTTGTTTATTCTCATAAATAGTTTATCATTTCAGTCACGTATATTCACCATACTTTGTTCATTGTAAATATATTGCATGTGATATTCGTCTTAATAATTTTGTACAAATATACTTGTTTTAATAAATATCCTATTTACAAGAACTTGCTAGTTTATGTTTATTTTTGTGAGGCTTCAGATTTGTTTTCATCACACCATTATGCATGAAAAATACAATTATTAAACTTATTTGAAAATTAAAAAACTATGTAGGTGATTACTTTTCTGGATTTCTTTTTCATTTTTTTCTTTCTCTCTATTTTTCAATATCCCAGTAATGAGGCACTGGTTTGTAAAGAAGACAAGAATGAATTGGTGTTCATGATCGTCAGTGACTTGTAGTGATTTAGTATGCCACTAAATTAAAAAAACAAATCTAATCATTCAGCAGTGCCCTCAAAAGTATCTGGTCACCGGCGGTAAATAGTCGCCTGTAACAGCTTTTGCCGCCGCCTACTTTTCGTTTTTGATAAAAAAAATAAAATGTTTTATGCATGCCAAGATCGCCGGCTACCATCACTGTTGTACCCTGCAACTTCTCAAACTACCGACGGCCCTGTATATATATATATTAGACATGCCAAGATCGCCGGCTACCATCACTGTTGTACCCTGCAACTTCTCAAACTACTGACGGCCCTGTATTATATATATTATACATGCTAAGAGTTCTTCTTTCCATGGCTGGACCATAACGTACACATCTTTACCAAGTTCTAGACGGCATCTTGTTTCACCATTGCTTGTTGTTGTCGAACAGGCCATATCTGCAGTAAATAATTAACGTAGATCTTTCTCTGTGGCGAAGGAATGAAACTACTAAGAAATTAGTTCCTACTTATATCCAAATACGAGCCTTCATTGGTCATAGCCACACCAAGGGCAAGTTCATCCGTCAAGGGCAAGGCCACGTGCCAAGGGCAAGGCCGCCCGCCAAGGTCAAGGAATGTAGGTCGTGACGCTAAACGGGCCCCTACACTACTCGTGTAAAAACTTGAGACTTGTTGAAGGATTGTTTATGGTGTTAGATTTATAATATGTCAAGTTTGGTGAATCCTAAATGTATATAAAAACATTAAAAACAAATAAATACCGAAGTGACCAACGACTGGGGGTATTTGACCAACTAGGCTGGGGCGAATTGATCAACGACTGGGGCGAGTTAGTTGGGTGCGAGTCTGTTTTGGGGCGAGTTGACCTGCCCCGTTTAAACAGAGACTTTATGACAATTTACAACAATGATCAGCTGATAAAAATACATCTGCCTCGTGTTATTATTACAAGCAGCATAAATCTTTATTGAATATCGAACCGTACTTGCAATTTAACTTTGCTGTACATGTAAAAAGGACCTTGTGGAAGTTTAAATGCGATAACTTGAGTTAGCTGTAGACACTGGTAAATTGAACAATATTTAACCTGTAACCAAAGATGGTGCCCTTTTTGTAGAAGTAATGATAAGCTATTTATTGAAGGCCAACTACATGTTTTACTTGAGTGTAAAAAGCATACAGACCTAAGAAAAAAAGTTTCTGTTTCTTTTATTAATCAGCATTCACATATAGGCCTACCACCATTGATTATTTTTGTGAAGTCAACTACAAATGAACTATTGCTGTACAGTTTGTCATTGTTTTATATCGGGTAAATAAGAAAGCAAAGTGATGATGTTTTGTAAGTTAACTAGCATGCCACAAAATATATCTATTGTTTCTAGTGTATTTTGAGCATCTAGCCTTAATATTGAATAAACTTGTTCTTGTTCTTGTAAGTGACTACTATACCAATAAGCAATAATACACATAGGACAAATAACAGTATATGAAATATATTTTATTAACATGAATATATGCATTAAAATGTATACATTTAATAGACAGAGGAAAGAAAGGTAACTTTGAGTTGGTATTTGAGAAGAAAAGTGATAATCTTGTCAATTTGGGGACTGCTCTATAGTTCGAACGTTCAGTAGTTCAAGGCTTCATTCATCCGAAACTCCATTCCTGAAAGTGAGGGGGTGGGGGGTGGGGGCAAAACATCCCCCCTGTCCAAAAAGAGGGGGACGGACCATCTCGCTTTCCCAACCCCCACCCCTTGGTTTGACGCTAGTATAGACCCCTTGTGTACTTCAGTATGACTATATTTGCGCAATGGTGACATGGTAAAGTGTTATATTGATACAATAAAGAGAAATACTGGTAAAGATTAGTATGTAGGCATTTTAATTTCAATCTTTCGAAGCAAAAGTGGGGGGGGGGGATAATTACTTAGGTCTCACCCCCACCCACCCATCCCCGTCCATGAAGTGAGGGAGACTATTAAACTTGCGGATCATTGAACCTTCGGATCATTGAACCTTCGGACTATAGAGCTGTAACCGTCAGTTTAACAGTTTTAACATCAAATTCACTTTTTGTCTTTTTCCTTGACTGATACTCTCACATTCAGCAAAATGAAAACATTTTTTTTCAAGTGATATTACAGTTTTTAAAAGTTTAATATAGTATAATAACAGTAGTTTTAATATAAAAATAGATCATTTTGTTTTACCCAGTGCATATTGTTTTTTATGCTGATGTGTTCAGTTATCATCTCCGTTCTCCAGCAATAAAACATTTTAATAATTTGTCCAAAAAGAAACCACACCAATAAAAGTGATAATATACTTAGGAACTAATTTTCACACGAATGAATTAGTCATTTAAAATGTTCTAAAATTATTTATTTTAAAATAACATCGTTTGAGAAATGAAATTAATTAAAGAACTTTAACCCAAAAACAGAAAATAAACACATTTAAAATTAAAATCTGTAGTGATGTTGTGTATTTTATTACGCAAAGACCTATACGCAGATGAAACAATATTCAGTCCGAATCATTATATGGTAGTCATAAACAGTTACCAAGTGACAAGCAAATTTTATCAGTTTGGAAACATTATTTTTAAATGTTTTTGTATTGGTGAGTTTAACAACTAGAAAATAATAAGTTAAATTATTGGCATCTTATATCGCAACTTTAAACATGTTTAAACTTAATCAATTGGTTTTTTCCGATCGTTTTGCTACGTGTTGCTATTACACATGCTATGAAATGGAAATAGCAATCAGATAAGCCATGTGACCAGCTTATTGCATGTACAACAAACAGCATGCGTATATTATCTAAGAATGCAACATTGAAACAAAGTAGCGGTTTATAAAAACTGCCAGACACGGAATGGTGGTATATTTTTAAACATACATTAGAGGTTACATGTACTCAACTGATGGTATATTTTAAACATACATCGGAGGTTACCAGTAATCAAGTGATGGTATATTTTTAAACATACATTAGAGGTTACATGTACTCAACTGATGGTATATTTTTAAACATACATTAGAGGTTACATGTACTCAACTGATGGTATATTTTTAAACATACTTTAGAGGTTACATGCAGGGCCCTCGAGAGGAAAAAAATGTGCTGGTGCGACACCTTTTGCAGGGCCCCCTGCCCCCGCACCCCCCTTTTCCAACACTAGTCATATATGTAGATGATTCATTTGCTCTATACATGTATCTATGACAGTTGGAACTATGTAATAAACTAACCGCAAATTGTTTAAAGTCAAATAAAAAGACGCCAAGGTTTTAGAGGAGTAATTGCCCATTTCAATTTTAAACTTTGATATTCATGGGCCCCGGTGCGGCGCACCGGCTGCACCCCCCTCTCGTGGGGCCTGGTGGTAGGTGATTTCCTATATTATTATTAGATAAAAAATGCGGTGTAGTTGGGTAGGGTCGAGATTGTAGCGTGGAAAATCAGACAGCGAACGCAAACCATGCAAGGTGGGGGAGTGTGGGGGTAGGGGGCATGATATGAGTAAATGTTGTTGACCCTATAAAAAGATACTGGTTTGTTTTGGGCTTATTAGTCAATATTTTTGGGTGACATTAGTGAAGATCTTTTTTTGCTATGATCAGGATCGACATGGAAATCCACCACTACCCAGAAGAAAAAAGCATATATAAAAGAATCCTTGCTGTATCGGTCGTGTGACATTTGTCAATGATCATGACATTTGTCACAGTGAAACTGCGACTGTCGCCGAAAAGACATTTGTCAATTTTCCACATTTGTGGGCACTACATTCGTGTTTAACAATAACTTTATACTGAAGAATAAGGACAAAAAGGAAAATGATTTTGGAAATAAAACGAACCAAATATTTTAAATATTGTATTTTTGAGTGTTTTTAGACATAAAAAATTAAAAATTAATTATTTATTATTCAGTGGCGGATCTAAAGGGGGTGGTGGCCCATCCACCTAGATTTATCGATTTAAATCTTTTTATTATATATTTTTAATTATTATTTTGTTAAAGAATCCCAAGATTTTTTAGCCTCCCATCCCACCCAAATGGATTTTATGGATCAGCTACTGTTATTATTATTATTGTTATTCAGGCCACCAATGATGACCACCAATAATATTGATCAGCCCCGCTGGTACAGTGGGTAAGCTGTTAGACTCTCAGGTTCTGGGATCAATCTCAATCAAGGCTTGGTATTTTTAATCTCTATATCGGCTCCAACCCAGAATAAGTGCTCCGCAAGATCAATGGGTAGGTGTATAGCACTTGCATCAGTCAGTGGTCCACAACTTGTTTATCAAAAGCAGTGGCATGCGCTGTCCTGTCTGCATATAAAATATTCCTGTCTGCTAATTTGAAAAATTAGCCTATATTGTGGTTTCGTTTAAAGACCATGAGTCACAAAACACAGTATATCTGGCACATAATAGCACTGAATAAACAGTTTGCTGGAGGTCATTAAACAAACGATAATTTCCGTTCCATTAATATTTTTCCAGTAATTGACACGAAATATTCTAAAACACATGGTCATGGCTCGATGACTCGGGAGCTCGAGTCAAATATGCGTGAAATCACGAAATTGACGCCCAGTGGCGAAGAGCCCAGATCATAGTGACGCACACTATTTTCTTGTTCTGACCCTTACTTTATAATAAAAAAATTAAATAATAATAAATAAATAAATAGAAAAGAAAGAATAAAGGATATTTTCACACTTTCACATTCTATTTTTAAAAGATTTCATTTCAATTTACAATGTTTGTTACAGGAAGAAAAATTTAAATGACCCTGAAAAATCGGTAAAATTAAGTTCATGACCCTCAGTTTTCTTCGAATGACTCTCAAAGAAGTGACCCATGAGTCACTGCCCTAGATAAAAAAAATAGCTATTTTAGTATAAGAGTATAAGAAACATACTGCTGTAGGCCGTTTTGCTTCTAATTGTGTCCATTTGCTTCAGTTTACAACAAAAAGGTTTTTAAAAATGTTTTAAAATTTGATTGCTCTAGTACAGCACATAACATGGTATTTTTTCAGTGCAAAACTATTATTATAATTTTATTGAATTTACTTGTTAAAATGAAATACTGAAATACGTTTCTACGATTATAATATAACGCACAAGTAAAAAAAGAAATATCTACGATATTAAAATACAAAATTGAAATATAAATTTTTACATTGAAAACAGTATTTTTTAAATCTACAATTAACATGTCTGTTTGTTTAACGACACCACTAGAACACATTGATTTATGAATCATCGGTTTTTGGCTGTTAGATATTTAGTCATTTTTTTACACGTATTCTTAAGTGTGAGCCAGCCTCCAAGGGTTTTTTAACCAATTTCTTTAGTTTAGCCTTGACTAGACTTGACATGAAGTATTTTTGAAAACATACCCACATCCAATTTGGTTCAGGCACGCTCGCCACGGGCCCACTTTACTTAGACATTTTGTTGGTTAAATATGGGTCCTTTATTAATATAAATTTAGAATTTTGAAGAAGAGGAATTTTATTAAATTTTTATTGATCTATCTAAATAATAAAATATAAGTCCGGAGATAATTTTAAATTTTGAAGCCCCTTAATAAACTCCGGAAAAAAGACCTAGAGGTCTAAGGACCCTGAGAGGAAGGGGGGTTCCCCTGGGGAGTATCCTAAGAGCCGCTCATTGTTCCGGGAGTCGGATGCCGCTACCCTTCTAAGTCGAAAAGGGAAGGGGGTGCAGGCCCACCTAGCAATTTGCCTACGCCACTAGCGCGGGTCCGCCCCATCTCCCGTTCCCACCAAAGGACGGCCACCAATCCCCCGATCGCCGGTAAGCAAATCAGAGCCTCCCCACTTCGCTCACATCAGTTTGTGATACTACGGTGAGAAATTGTTTCTTTGTTTGCGCATGAAACGGTGAAGTCTGAAGATGGGAAGGTCTATGACTGCATAACTGTTATTTTGTGGTCAACCTGTGGTGATTTTTTGCCACATAGTAACCAAGTGATTGCACTTTGGAAATATGAAAACCGTATATGTTTGCTGATATTATGACACAATTTAAAGCATTTTTTTCTAACCTAGTAATTGTATTGAACTGTGTGGATGAATGAATGGTGGTGTGGCACCTCAAGGGTGCGAGCTATTTTGTTAAGGGGACGTAACTGCAACATAACTTAAAGCCGTTCGAGTTAACAATTATTGCACGCGCACGAGCTCCGCGTGCAGTTCTCGCTGCAATACCGAACATTAAGCATTAACAAAATTACAGGATGCTCTAAAATTAAAAATGCCATACAAACAGGTAAATAATACTATGATGAATTTTAGGCTTGAAAATGTACCAATTTTCAATAATCCCAAAAAACTTTCGAAAATAGCCAAAATTTTGCAGAAACGTTACCCGATTAATTCTCTGAGCAGTTCGTCTGCGTTCTGGACCTTCAAAGGTCGTGGTTTGTGTTTTCCTGTCTGTAGAAAAGCGCACATAAAAACTTCCATTGATGCTAATCGGAAAGGGTAGCCTATATGGCGATAGCGTGTCTCCTCTAAAGACCATGAGTCGCAAAATACCATATGTTTGACACCTAAAAGCCGTTGAATAAACAATGTACTGGGGTGTCGTTAAACTATTCATTCTTTTATACCTTTAAATGGGTGGGGCGGTAGATTGGAGGGCAAAAGGGTTATACCCGGACCCACAAACTCCCTGGATCCGCAATAATTATAAAATTACTTCTATTCATTAATTTTTTTTTTTTTTTTTTTTTTTTTTATTCGTCATATAATTTAATTTTTATGTTGAGGGTCTCCCGAATCTGAAATGCCCCGGGTCCCCCTAGGTCTAAATCTGGCCCTGGGAATACCACTGACCAGCAGTTCACAACTTGTTTACCAAAGACCCTGGTATGTGCTGTCTTATCTTTAGGAAATCGCATAGAAAAGATCCCCTGCTGCTAATTGGAAAGAGTACCCTTTGTGATGATTTAAACAAACAAATCAATCAGAACTGTTTTTTTTTTTTAAACCATCTGAACTTTCCTACTCAAAGGATATAAAAAGCTCGCACTAGCTTTATTGTTTATTAAGGGAATCAGTTTAAATTTCTTGATAATTTACGTTTTCAACAAATATTTTTATTTTTAATATAGAGTATTTACTATTTACACATAGCTATATAAAATAAATGTGGATTTATAATAATATATTAAAAAAAGGTATGATATGAACGCTATCAGATTTGTTCATTTTGTAACACTTTGAAGACAGATATAGTAAACGAATTCATGATATTGGAATTGGAAATTGTAATTATAAACTGACAGTCAAATAATTAAAAGTAGGCCAGGAACCTTGAATAGTATCACTTGGATGTGTTTAACATTATTATACTCGACCATCTTCATTGAAGCTAATACAAAATTGAAATACTGTCCATTAATAACATGAAACATAATAACATTGAGTAACTTTTTATTAACAGCAACTCTTGTAGAGAAAACAAAACATAATATAATTTACACATCATTCTCCACGTTGTATAATCTTTTTTTATTATATATATAATATTACTGAATTACAATTATGTATAAACCTGCATAACTGTTTCTGTTTTCAGTACCATATGTTGATAAATTTGAATTCAAAGTTTGTAATCCGATACGATTTTTTTTTTCTGTAACCAATATGTCATGTAAATCGATTCCTGCTAAAGAACTAGCGGCCGATACTTTATTTCTTGTACAATTCACAGTTCTAGAAATTGAAGGCATATGTAAGTTTTCGTTATTTTGTATTATGCGTCCACTGGATTCACTGACAGTATTTCTCTTGATACAAAGTATTTGTGACAAAACAAACTTATACTGAGGTTCTTTAATTTTTTGTCCACATTTTGCCATTTCGTCCTGTCTTAGGAGTCGCTGACGATACGCCGCAGTATTTCTTCGGTTAATTGTTCGTTGGAAATCGTCAGTGGAGCTGGCTGTTGTTCAAGGAGCATTTCTGCAGCTCCAGCTCTACGCGATGTAGGACTACAGTCTTTGAAGTTTTTATTATTATCTTTTTTTTTTTTTCTGTACACACATCCTCGCGTCTTCTTTATCAAGTCCGTATCTTCTGTAGTCAGTATCCGACTTGTATACTCAGTATGCAAATCTGTTAACACGTGTCGCAAGCCGATCATCTCTTTCAAGTGTTTATTTTTTCATTATGCTTTTCTAAATCAAGCTTTTTTATTGAGAAACTGTAAGCGTTCTTCGTGTGCCTTATTATTGGAAACTTCAGCATTGGACTTTCGTTTTTCACACGTCTTTGCACCGCCTGGAGGGTGGTCTCGCGAGTAACAAAACCAGTATCACAGTCAAAATTATTTTGCTATCTTGCTTTGGACGATCCCGATGCTGCTGAGAATCCATTTCTGCTAAACAAACGTTTTCTGAATAAAAAGTTAGCATGAACCCATTACTGAAAAAGAACTGAATACGTTTTTTAACTGTTCAGAACCATGGTAACATTGTGACGTCACTTCCTTAGATGCAGTATCTTCGTAACTATGACGTTAAATTAATATACAGTATTTTACACACGATGTTACCACTGAAACGGGGATTTATAATAATATAGAAAAACATTGTTTGATATGAATGTTGCCAAAGATGAATTTTATTTTATCCAAGTTTACTGATTATGTAACACTCTGGGAAGCAGATATCAAAGGCGGATTCATGGTATTGGAATTCGAAGGGGACCGTAATTATGACATGACAGTCATAATATTTATAATTAAAAGTAGACTAGGAATCTTGGACCGCTTTAACTCAGCACCTAGATATGTTAAACATTATACTCGACCATTTTCATCTAAACTAATACAAAATAAAAATACTGTCCATTAATAACGTGGGTTATAACATAATGGGATGAGTTAGTAAAGTTGTCTTTCCATAAGGCGTGTCTTGGTGACAAGGACAATTCCGGACTGTAAAATGCTAAACGATTGTAACGAAATACACTCTAACAAAGTAGCACTTTGTAAATCTTAGCCTTCTAAATAACAAACAGTGCTACTTTGGACTGGCTTTTTGCCCGCATTAGGCAATTTAACCTAAAACAAACATTTGTGACAGTATGTGATTTTATATCTGCTTCTTATTCATGGAAAACAACATAACAAATGACATAATATTTTTAGAGATATATTTTTTTTATTTGATGAGCTTCGATAACATTTACGTTTACAACCCCATAACGTCAAAAGTTCCAACTTATTTCCGCTTTTGTATTACGTCGACTTGTTTTCAGTGATTGAATCACCTATGACCAGTCAATTAAATTGTTTACCTCTCGTTCATGTTGGTATCAAAATAAAACAATTTTGTGTAAAAATGACAATAGATAGATTTGCTCGACATTTTAATCTTTTGTTATTATTAATTTTTAATAAAATGATGATGCTATGGCTGTTTCTCAAGGTACCGTTACAAAAAAAACATCTGTTTTAATAATGAAAAAGGGTCAAGTTTTCTTATCTTTTTACTTTTTCGTGATTCTATAATAAAATTAAGTGATAAAGCGGGGTTTTTTTCTTTTATATAAAAAACATCATAATAATGTCAAAATATGTTATAACAAAAAATTAATAGATTTTGACAATAAGTACTACAAACAAGGTTTAACCAACAAATAGGCCTACATATAATCCTGTCCCATGTTACCCTTTGTCGGCTTGTTTTTAGAGACCGTTTAAAAGTTCATAATTTCATTTATCATGTAAAGAAATAAACACGAATGAAGGCTAAATGTGTCATTAATGCTTACGAAATAACAAACATCACTAATGCAATTAGTAAATGCACAAAATGTCATCAATCTGTCAGTCCTTCGACCAAAATAAGCCTCCGAGGCATTTCCAGACTTGTTTGTGTCCTTTAAGGGGCAAAACGACTAACACCCCATTGATTATTAACTGTTTAATAACAGCAACAACTCTTGTAGAGAAAACAGAACAATATGTAATATATTTATACATTATCATTCTCGACGTTATATATTATATATATTACTGAATTACAATTATGTATAAACCTGTATATAATGTCTACCAACTGTTTGATATCAGCAATCAACGCGTCTTACATCTACTCCATTCGTGTCATTTGTTTCCCTATGCATATGAATAAGGATATGTAAACAATCTGGCTATTTAAACCAAAATAAAAGCATGTTTCTAAGAATTAGTTTCTAATACGGAAATGTTATACAAATATTCATGTATCTGACATTGTGGGTGACAGTCTTCTATATCAGTCATTCCCAGAGTGGGCGCTACATCTATCCCCCACCCCACCCCCGGTGTCGGTGGAAATACCCACGGGGCGGTGAGGAAAAGAGGGTTGACGGGAACGGCAGAGTGGCATCAGAACGGTGCTTATAGTGTTAGGTTAGTTGTTTTGAATTTGCAGTATATCTAATACCAAGAAAAAGATGTGTGTTCGTATGTGTTTTCTGTAGTTGCCCCCTCCCACAGGGTCG
The DNA here is from genome assembly GCA_032355785.1 of Symmetromphalus regularis. Classification (NCBI taxonomy): domain Eukaryota; kingdom Metazoa; phylum Mollusca; class Gastropoda; order Neomphalida; family Neomphalidae; genus Symmetromphalus; species Symmetromphalus regularis. The sequence continues at coordinate 183 of JAULBS010099264.1, read as the reverse complement.
TACATTCCGGAGGCAGGGGTAGGTAGTTGCCCGATTGAGAATCTAACTTTTTTTTAAATCCAATAAATAGCATACGCATCTCGGGAATTTAATTTGTATAGTCACTACAGGCCATCGAAATTAAAAACTGTCCAGGGCAGCATACTCCCGGACTCTCTATACTTCAAGACTAGTCCTGGGACT